>VDFB02006734.1:0-29614 GCA_007258455.2 Sequoia sempervirens | reverse complement strand
GTGGATATCAAGCGGCAAGCCAGATGTTGCTTCCAGAGGTGGTCAACGTACAGAAAGGTCCAGAGCAGGAAGAAGGCTGAAGGAGAGGAAGAACCACGAGTCTTAGGGACAGCTGTGGTGTCTACTGACAGAGGTGCATTCGCATTAATGACAATACTTTAGGGCATTCAAAGCAGCTCCGCCAGGGAGTTCAAAGGTGGACACGGAGACTAGAAGTAAATGCTATAGCTGCAAAAGATCTGAGATCATCCCTGGAGTGATCTTTCACCGACATGGACAGTAGGGATACACATTTAATGCATAATCTACTTTATCCAAAAAGATCTGAGTGCCGACCCTCCTGCAACTAAGTGATATATTTTGTAAAACCCTAAAATAGGGGGCCAATGCTTTCTTTTGGGTACATTTCTATATATATGGCATTTTTCCTTTTTGTAAAAGGGTTTTGTTGATGTGTCTGATGGCACAACAATGTGCAAATAGGTAGAAGGTTTAAGGGTTTAAGGTTTAAGGGTTAAGGGTTTAGGGTTTAGGGTTAAGGGTAGAGGGAGAGATATAGAGGGAGTGAGTGAGAGAGAGAGAGAGACCTGAGAGAGGGAGAGAGAGTAGAGAGAGAGAGGGGAGGTTAAAGGTAGAGGGTAGAGGGTTTAAGGGTTAAGGGTAGAGGGAAAGAGATAGAGGGAGTGACTCTGAGAGAGAGACCTGAGAGGGAGAGGGGGTAGGAGGGAGACTTGAGAGAGAGAGGGAGTGGGAGAGAGATAGAGGGTATATATGGTTAATGGTATAGGGTGGTGAGGGCTCTAAGGGGTTTAGGCTTGGGGTGCTGGGTTGAGGGTTTAGGGCTTAGGGTTAAGGGTAGAGGGAGAGACATAGAGGAGTGAGCAGAGAGAGAGACCTGGGAGAGGGAGAGGAAGGGAGAGAGAGACTCTGAGAGAGAGAGTAGAGGGTAGAGGGTTTAAGGGTTAAGGGTTTAGGGTTTAGGCCTAGGGTTTAGGTTTTAGGTTAAGGGTAGAGGGAGAGAGATAGAGGGAGCCAAATGAAAGAGAGGGAGGGAGGGAGTGGGAGAGAGATAGAGGGTAGAGGGGAGAGAGATAGGAGTGAATTAGTGAGAGACTTGGGAGAGAGAGAGAGGGAGAGAGGGAAAGAGATAATATTTAAATATTTTATATATTAGTAATATATATATATATAAATATTTATACATTAACTAAAATATTGAAATAATATTTAAATATTATAAATAATAATATAATATATTATATATTTAATACATAATTTGGTAAGAGATTATCATAAATTGTATATTATATATTACATTATAAACTATATTGTATATTATATATGAAATTATAAAGTTTATTGCATTTTTTAAATCATATATTTTAAATTATATAACATTTTTTAAACTCATATCTAAAACATATCGAATATCGGATTCAAATTGGATATCCGATATCTGATATGTCTGACAAAAAATTTAATGCCTAGGGATTAGCCTCGGGCTTGCTTTGGAATTTGGTTTGGACCTTCTAATCCTAAAAAGTCAACACAAAAAATGTGCTTAACAACTTACCTTGCTTTTTCAGATTTCATCTATGTGGTTGACGACTTTTCTTTTATCCAAAATTGATAAAATGGAAAGGGTTTGTAAAGGAGCTTCTCAGCTTTCCATCAATATAAATTATACTTTACTTTGAATCTAATAAATAATTATTATTCATTTTCTATTAAAATTACAACTAAAGTCCTTATTGACAGGCTGATTGAAAAACATCTATAGCTTTCAAACAATATAACATTTTTTGAATCCAAAATATGTGTCACATTCTATGCTTTGCATACTATAGGATTAAAAATAAAAAATTGAATTTCATGAAGTTTTGACCAAGTTAAGGTGGTTAGACATACGATTTTTTATATTTTTAAAAGTTGTAATAAAAATTCATAATTAATTATTTACTTAGAAAAAATTACAAAAAAATATGCATCACATCCGAACATGAGTCCTCTACTTATAATTAAAATCTTATAAAAAATATTATCATTTTATTATGGTTAGGGTGGTCAAATAGACACCTACTTATTTTTTCTCTGAAATTTAAGTACTACTATATTGAAATTTCAAATTTTCACCAAATAGATTTTTTTTTTAAAATAAACCTAGTAGTTTAGAAACTAAATTCAATTTTTCACAGATTCTATTCTTACATATTTTTGAAATAATATAGATAACTTATTCAAATTTTTACGTCAAGTTGTCTAACTCTAATTATAACTTATTCAAATTTTTACGTCAAGTTGTTTAACTTTGATTTTTTAAAATTTTCATTGCCACTTAAGGGCCTATTTTTTCATGATGATCCTGCACATACCCATGATTAAAAGAGGACAAAAGGTTGTGTCACACCTCGTGGAAGTGTTCTTTTAAAAAGAAAACTAGATTAAAATATGTGAGGAGTTTGTGGAAGGTGTGCAGTAGAGTAAGGAAAAAATGCATCATTAGAGATTTTAAAAAGGAACAATATGATGTAGGATGGGTTGTGATTGAAATGGGGAAGAAGAACATGGAAGTTAGAATGAGTAGAGGAGAAAGCGCATAATTAAGAGAGGAATGAAATTTCAATGCATCGAATTGTGAAGAGTGGTGCAACATGAATGGAACAGAGGAAGGTTAATGAAGAGGCTAATTGAGATCAAGCTTTATATATGTGAAGGTAAGAAAACATAGAATTCTAGACAAAGGAAGGCGTTATAAAAGGGAAATGGCTACTGCGTAAGAGATTTAAGATTATCTTGTGGAGAGAAGGTCAGGCCATGGGTGAATGGAGATTAAGCCTAATAGGTAAATGTTAGTATATGCCTTTAGGCTAGAACACAAGAGACCATAAAAGAGAGGAATTGAAGCAGAGAGGAATGAGATTACAAGTTACAATTATTAGTGAGAACTATGTATAGAAGTTGAGATAGGAGGAGGCCATGAAAGGCCAATTGTTAGTAATTTGAAATTAAATCAATAAGATTAAAGTTTGTTTGCAATCGATATTTTTTTGAATTGAGGCAATGTTTTTCCTATGTGATTCATTGCATGTTTGTGAATGGTTGTTTGATAGAAGGGAGTTCCCCCCTCTTGCATCAAGATGTGTAGCCAATCAAAAGTTATGAAAATTTCTTTATTGGCAGGCTCGTGGGTTTAACTGGCTTTCAATTGTTATGTCAAAAAAAAAATTAGATTATCTTTGATCCAATGTTGTCAAATCATGAGTGAGATTTTGTGGATAGAAGAAATGTGTAAATTCCATAGCACAATTTGGTTTCTCATTATTTGGATTATTAATTACTTATTTTATTTAATTACTTATTTAAATAAAATAAGTAATTAAAAATAGAAAGAGGGAAAACTAAATTGAAGTTTGAAAGTGAGGTTGTTCAAACTCACAACCCAAAATTCTAAGTTAGAAAAATAGGTTGTGAGTTTGTAAAATCCAAACTCACAACCCAAATTTTTAAGTTAAAAAAATAGATTGTGAGTTCGTAAAATTCAAACTCACAACCCAAATTTCTAAGTTAGAAATATGGGTTGTGAGTTTGTAAAATCCAAACAACCCAAAATTCTAAATTAAAAAAATAAAAAAAAATAAAAAATTGAGTTTGTATAACTAAATTTAATGAGTTATTCTTACTTTTGAGAAAAGCTATTATTAGTTTTCAAAGCAAAGTGAAGATGCATAAAATCAAACCTCATGTGTACCTTTTTTCCCCCTATTTTTGGTCATTATGTGGAGAACAACTGATGGTAATAGGCAGTTAAAATTAGTCTTAACTTATAACTTAAAGTTTATAACCCTCACGCCTCTTATCTTAGGGCACGTCCCCATGCGGCTGCTTAGCTTATTTTGGTTAGCAACCATTGCTCAACATTTTGAGGAGTATTTTGTGGAGCTGGTGGCCCCATGACTACTTATTTTTTCTGCTTATTTTTAAGCAGCCAATTTAAATTTCATTTAACTATACTAAAAAAGCAGCATCCACAATGAAAATATAATTTTAAGGAGAGAAAATGTATTAACAATATTTTGTGTGAGAAGGAAAAATTGGAGGGAAAAAATGAAATAATATAAAAAAAGAGGCAAAGTAATATGTGATGCCACATGTCATTTTTTTCCATTTGCAGCAGCTGATTATTTCCAGCCCCCCAATTTTTGCACTGCCAATTTTCATATTTTAAGCAGTTGCTGCTTCACAAAAATAGGGCAAGATTCCAAATTATCCTATTTTCAATAATAAAAATTTCCATGGAGACACTTAACTGCTTAATTTTAAACAGAAAATAGAATTAAAGAGCAACATGGGAACAGGGGGTTACTATTCACCATCAAGTCCTAAGTGCCAAAATTAATGGAATGCATGGTCTACTAAAGTTTTCTATTTACACACTTTCATCCTCAGCTCACGATATGTAAGGGAGGATATTCTTGTATAGTAAACATGCATGCAAGAGAAGACGTCATTAAAGATGGATATTTTATGTCAAATGTTGCAGTTGAAACTGCTCTGATAGGCATGCATGCAGAACGTGGAACATAGAGGAAGGCGTTAAAACTGCTTTGTAATATCACGCATGCTATAATTGCAGGTTATGTTTGAAATGGACTTGTTGGTAAGGTGTTAGAAACTTTTCAAGCAAAATCAATTGGCAGGTTTATAGCCGAACTTTACTAGCATCTTCTCTGCACAAGCCGCCATTAATGGATTTATGTCAGATGTTTTAGTTGCAATCACCTTGTATGCAAATGTGTGGGAGTAGTGAAAGGGTGTGAATGAATTATTGTAAGATATGCACTAGATGGATTTGTTGAGCAAGCTTTAGAAAACTTTCAAGAAAACACATATTGGCAGATGTAAAGCCAGCTCCTCGACCTGTACCCGCATCCTCCTTGCTCACACCATAGAGGATCTTTGGAACAAGGCGTAAGCATGAAAGATAGAGGAGTTTCATCTGATGTTTTTGGCAGATTCCATGCAGACCGTGCCTCTCTATGAAGAATTCCAGCATGTGTTATTAAAAAAACCATGCAGACCGTGCTTCACTATTGAAAGATAGAGGAGTTTCATCTGATGTTTTTGACAGATTTCCATGCAGACCGTGCTTCACTATTGATAACACATCAAAAAAACATTGAGTGATCAATAGTGAAGCTGAAAATGTACTTTTACTCTATAAGGACCCCATTTGATAGTTAAACTATGTCAGAGACAACTTGGATTTTGGTCCAAGCTTTTATCATCTCCCTCACATTGAAGATTTCTAGGAAGATTGTGAGGATGATTATAAAGCTAGTAAAAGAGATTGGATGAGGTTTACTTTGAAGTAAATCAAATACTTTAGCTTTGATTGGAAATGATGAAACATATTAGTTGATTCCATATACTTTTAAAATACTCAAGTACAACCTCTACCACCCATTGCTTTGACAAAAGAAGAAGTTAAATTTATTGAAGTCAGAACAAGTCATGTATCCTCAAGAGATTGGAAGATTGGGTTAGGTGAAAAGTCATCGGGGCCACATCTACAAGACCTCCAGAAAAAGATGATTCATCAAGGATAAAAAGTGACAAATAAGGAACTTCTTCTTCTCTTTTCCAAGCTTCTACTATGATATCCATTTCTCAGAAAATGTGCAAGGATATGGCGATGATGAAGATCCTTCTAAGAAAATTGATCTCAAAAGCACATGTGGAGATGATTCAAAGATTAGAAATCAAATATCAAAACTAAAGTCTGAGAACATTGAATCCCTTACAGGAAGAGATTGAAGAGCAAGAGAAAATGAATCCTCAAGCCTATCTTAGTGATGAAAATCAAAAAAAAAAATCTCCTTATGTTCTCATCATTTCTATACATCATGATCAATCTAATGCTCCTCCTATTATAGAAGTTTCAGCCTTGGTGAATGTCAATGTGAATCTGGAAGATACTTCTCTCCCAATTATTCCCAATCCACCGACGTCTTTTGATTCATCGGTTTCAAGTATCCCAAGTTTTTCTTAGGCTCCTCCTGCTTCATGGTCGCAACAAAATTTAGCAAAGAAGAGGAATGTTGCTCAATTAGTAATTTCAAAATTTTATATCATTGCTAATCTAGTCCGGAGGCCTACCAAAGAAAGAAAAACTAAAGGCACGTAGAGATTGGAAATTTACTCTTCTTCAAGGAATATTTACATTGAAGTGGCTCAACTAATTTCAGACAAAAATGTGGATGAAGCTGATGAGAGTGATTTTAATATCACTAAGGTAGATATTGGCCCTTTGACACATGTAGGTGATATTCACAATTCTCAATTGTATGTGGCCAAGTTGATTCAAAGAACAAAAAAGGAGAAGAAGACAAAAGATCAACTCAAGTAGCAAGTGCAAATCTTGACCTCATATCTTAGGTCCATTGTGGATATGTCGGCCTTTCCCATACATTCAGCCCCCGCTTTTGCAATTGTTGTTTATAAAGGAATCATAGAGGGTGTGAGGGTGTGTAAAAATATCAATCGTATAGGAAGGTAATAGAAAGGTGGGTAGATCAGATGAAAGTGGATGCTTTGAACTTCCTTGAAAAGATTAAAGAAGTTTTTGACATGAAAAAAGTTCAAAAGGAAGAGATTACAAAGGAGTTAAAAAGAATGAAAGAAGAAGAAGTGATATGGTAAGGTATTATGAAATATCTTCAAGAAATAAATCAATTGGATATAATGTCTTGATCACTAAAAATTTTATCTCAACTATTGAAGAGGCTAGATTTGATATGCGGTTTCATAGTGTTAAATGGAAGCTTGTGACTTTCAGTTAAATTTTGATAGAGTGGGAGAAGCTTTTAACAATTTGTGGATAAATAAATACAAAAGCCTAGGATGACCTCCAATCACTTAACATTGATGCAATGAAAGAAGCTGGAATTCAAGATCTAGATATTCAAGTGATCAAGAATAAATTTGAAGATATGATCAATTTTGAGTTCTTCAATAGACAAGTTTTTAGTGTGGATACAATGAAGCGATTATGTAGTATTTCTACCACTCTTAGTATGTGTGAAGTTCATACACCTAATTATTTCCAAATTTTGGAGGTGATTCAGAAAAGTCATGAGAGCTGGAAAATGAGATTAAGCAATGTGGTTGTTCCTAGGAATAAACTCTTGGCCCAAACTGTCAAAGTTTTCAAAATTTTCAAAGTAATGTTTTCTCATCATAGGTAGCTAGAAGCACATAGGACTCTTACAAAGGATGTGAGAGATGATATAGACAAAGGAAAAAGAATTTCTAATAACTCCAATTGTGCATGCGTCTTTTAGTTTTCTAAGTGTTAAGTCACTTATTGTGTTTTAATGTTATCTTTTTGTAAAAGTTGCTTATATTTCATAATTATAAAAGGTTGGAAAATAATCCTTTTTTGTGTGAAAAGTGAGAGATGTCTAACTTTAATAAAGCTATTTTATTTTTCTCAAATATTGTCAAAGGTAGTTACCTGGGTCGTTATAAGTTAGTTATGAGTTAGTTACCTGGAAAAGCTTATATATACAAGGCTTATGCTATTGTAAAGGGACTTTTGACACTTTCACAAGTTTGTATAAAGGGATTTTTGGAATTGTACAATTCTACAAAGAAATAGAAATCATTCTTGAAGGTGTATTCATAGTGTTTTCTATTTGCTAGCATTAATCTTTTTGTATGTTGAGTTGGTGATAATCTTTGTGATCCTTAATGTTATTTGTGAATGTGAATGGAAAATCTTTCATGAATCATATTCAGGACATTTTCATTTCTTGGTATCTTGATTTGAACGTGTTACCATTTTGAAATCTAAAAATCATTATGAAGCTCGTATGCGTAGTATATGATTGTTATAATGAACTTGTTTAATTTTGTTTTCACTTTTATTTAAAAACCCAAATAAGATCATATGAGGGAGCTGCCCCTCTCAAACGTAGAGGAAGATTGTTGTTTCACTAGCAATCTCTCCAACTGTTGAAGTGTTTTTGCCACTTTCCATTAAACAGGTCAAGTATCATTTCAAGTGTCAATCCACTTACCAACAAAATATAATAGAAGTTTAAATCTTAAAATGTCTAACAGTTAAACAGTTATAGGAGATTTCCTAGATTTTAGCTAAACACATATACATGCATCATATTACAATCTTATAATATGGTTTATGTTTACTACAATGAATGAGATATATAAATAATTAAACGAAAGAATAATAACTGGTAAATCAATTTCATAGTTTTAAAAGTGTGGTCTATATTAGTTCAGAGGATCACAAGTCTGCCAGCTACTAGAACTAATCACATCACATATAATTTAAGTCTAACTATACCAAGCTCCTCACTTTAGTTTTTAATCAATCCTATTCCCAATGAGCAACAAAAACTTTAATGACCTTTGCAGATAGGAAAAATCAAACTCAAGTGCTTACGCATGAATTTCTATTTTTTTTTTAAGTTTGATGAATTGCTAGAAACAATTCAAATAATTTTTGAAATATTGTCTCAGAGAACTGAGACAAAGTAAGCTCAAAACAATACCCATCCACTAATAGTTTTCAGTTCAACCAGATGTCTGTCTCACCAACAGAAAATGGGTAAACAGATTACCAACATACTTTAGCGGATATAGTCAGCAAGAGTCCTGATTTCCTGTACCGGAGTTCTGATTTCCTGTACCGGTTCAAGCTCAGGAGACCAAGCCCGAGAGTCTGCTGCAGGAATTCTCTCCTTGAGGGGAGGAACAAAATCTTTTTCTATCTTGTTCTTGTCATCCTCTCTCTCTACATACTCAATATTGTGGGCTGCTTCTCCTAAACTGATCTTGTTTTCATTTTCATTTGATGAGCTCTCCTTGAAATCCATTGCACCTGGCCCATTCATGCAAAGAGACTGAGGCAAACTGCAAGCATTAGTTTCCTCTGAAGTAGTCGCTCCATCATTATGATCAACAGGTGGTTTGCCACCGAGATTCTGGAGCAAGTCCAATTGAAGCTTCTGCACAGTGGAAGAACGCACAAGGCAATATTCTTCTCCTGGAAAGAGCCTCCTTCCAGGGCTTACAACAGCCCAAGGCCTTACAAATATATCTGGGTAGGTCAGACAATGGCCAGGGTATTGATTCAAAAACTCTGAGGCAGATTTAGGCTCAGTAAAAATATCTTCATCCCCACCCACATGAATAATCCTCAGGATTGAAGGCTTTCCTGTTGTTGGTCTTCTGGAAATGGGAGAAGAAGACTTATTAGCATGGTATCCTCGATCTGGAGTAGAGACACCGTCGAAAGTCTTTAATGAGATGCATCCAAAGCATTTTTCAGCCATTGCTGCAGATCTTCAATGGAGTGAAGCCCCGACTATTTAGATATATTCTCAGGCTTCTTATACGCGACTCTTAATACGCCAAGCGTCTGGAAAAGAATACAAAACAACAATTTTCTTAGTCAAAAGGGGCGACATCTCCGACGGAACTAAATCTTGGTGTTTCAAATGGGCGTCATTAACATCGGCCATGATTTTTAATCTGGCCTTTCTCAACATATTTGTCTGCGGCAAGAGTAAAAAATGATCCTCGTTGTCCATGTATATACATAGCTTTATATTCCTCCAATTACATGCCTTTCGCATCCCCCACAATCTATATCGAGAACTACAGATGGTCGACGTGAGGGGCCCCTCTCTATATCCGCCTTGGCCTTTTATAGATTGAGTTTATCGCCCTTCCCCCGACCCCGTATACAACAAGGGTTTGGTTTTAACGTCTACATCGAGTACAATGTGTTTTCAGTTTCAAGTTCGAATCCTTTAAGTGACGTTGAAGCGTTGGAGAGCGTGTTATGAGTGGTAGGTCTGTAATTTGTCCTTGATAAATATATGTAATTGTAAGTTTCGAAATAAGTCCATAAGCTCGTTTATACGAGGTATAATCTAAACCCTTTCATGACACACGTCTTCATATAGATATAAAAACCCAAAACATTTAATAGAAATTCTTACCAAAATAGAGAAGGATCCTATACATTATCTCTTATCATTGTTGATCTCTACACCTTTGTGAACCTACTATGTTTTTGTCACAAGGTCATAGTGAGTTTATAAATTAACTATTTTCCATCATCTAATCAACTTTTTTTGGTGGTCAACATTGGCATTAGTTTAAGTTGGCATATTTTATTAATCAATTGTAGGAAAAAGAGAAAAGCTAAATCACACATTCACAATCTAGACCAAATAACTTATGTGGAACAAATGAATTATAAGAAATCATTCCATCATTAGACTCATCCTCAAAATTCATATAGAGTGACTCATGATTGTGAAGGTTAGCAAGCATATCTAGATACATAAGAAAATGGGATATCTCATACCTCGCATCAAGAGCATCACACTTGTGGCCAACCTCTTCAAACATGTCAAAGTTAAACTAGAAATCCTCAAATACAGTTGATTCAAAGATACATACCTCAATAAATTTAGTTTTAGAAAAAACTTCTTCACAAATATCAAAATGGAGAGTTCCATACTTTGTCATGTTCTCTAAATGAGTTGTAATATGTTGATTGACAAGCTAATTCACATATAGTATGTAAATTTTTTCATACTAGAACTCATTCCTCATATGAAACATTCATATTTCAATACAACACTATCATCTTCAACAAGAAGACTAGGATTTCATTAAAAATTAAGGTCTCACACTCAACAGTGTTTTTTCATAATGCTCAAAAAAACATGAGACCCATCTATATGGTCTTCATAGGAGCTAAAATGTTCATATTCACTCAAATAATACGTGACCTCACTCATTACAATATAAGTCATCTCTAATACTTAACTTTGATACATCAAGCTTAATGCAAATAATAATATCTTGATCCATGCTACAAAAAATTCATTTTTTAACTTGAAATCAAATTAGTTGATGATACCAACATGCCCAATTTCTCATGCTAATTTATATATTTTTCTCATAAAGGAATACACATCACATTTATCATGAGGCATGTAGGGCACACATAACATCTCACATGATTAGTTACATAATGTAGAGATTGATCATTTTCACCACTATCATTATCAGTTAATCCTATGGACTAAGTGTCTACAGGAAAAACATATTATTGTTATAGTCACCAATGGACTCAAGCCTCCAAGATCATCTACAAAACCAAAATATGCCTTCCACAAGAGAGTGAAAAGAGAAAAAATATTTCTTGATTGTGGACACAATGGATTTGATTAAACCCCAATATAATTACATGGATTGAATTGGCTTGTATATATGATGCCTTTTTATATAGGTAATGTTGAGAGATAAGATAATATAAGATTATAACAAGTTTCTTAATCCTATGTAATGAGACAACCTAATTAAATTAAATGATAAGATAAGATATGATCACATGAAACCTAAGACTTCAAGAAAATCTCTAAGTCAACATGTGAACATGTGTGAATAGGGCCTACTAGGTGATCTAGAGTTAGGTAAAATACCTTGTTCACACCAACACCTCCCTTAAGTACAAATTAGGGAAAAGTAAACAATTGAAAATGATGCAAAGATGATGATTCAATTATGGTTCCAAACTACTAGGCCATGTAAGGTACCCATGTATAAATGTAATATCTCACAAATAGAGAAAATGAGAAAACCCAATGGGACAAAATTCCTCTCCAAAAGAGAGAAAAAATGAAAACAAACATAAACAAGTGATGGATGGAAAATTCGAGACCCCCCAAGGATGAGATCCATCACAAGTATACAATCAATGACCTCCTTATAAGAGGGAATTAGAGAGACTATATCTAGCCTCCGAAAAAAGTGTAATCTCTTATAGAAATGGTAAATGCATGAAGATAAAACATGCTCCAATACCTACAAACAACAATACTCCCCTTGAGAAGAAACAAAACCAAGTAAAAATATAGAAATGCTTCGCATTCTAGATAGGAATTGATTGGAAGATGAATCAAAATGTATGAAGATGGTGTCTATGAAATATGCTCATGTGTCGCCTTATCCATGGAAAATGATGATGTCGTGCAATGAAATCAAGTATATGCCCAATCAATGAAGAAGGTGACAAACCATTATGTAGTGGTAATTGATGTTCAATTAGATCCAAAGGAAAATATGATGGGATATAATTTACTATGATGGGACTGTCACCAAAGAGGAGAGATAACCCCTCAAATTTTTTCTCTAAATATTAAATATGAGACTCCACAAACAAGCCTAAAATACCTGTCAAGTAATCATCTCACAAAGATGTATTTGAAAGACTATGATTTACATATTGCAAATAATCACTAGTCTCTTGAAGAAGAATATATGAACTCTAATGAGGCAACAAAAGAGGGACTTGTGATCTCAATTGGAGAAGTGGGAGTTATAAGAGAGGTCTCTTCATTATCAAGAAACTCAAGAGTTGCATCGTATTCAAGCTCCTCTAAGGTATCTTCATTAAAGGGTAGATTATCAACATAATTAAGTGGAATGAGGCAATTTTATGCAGCATCATCTGGGAATGGATGGTTATGTGGATCTCCATAGATCTCCCAAATTATGATCCAAACTATGATTAGAAACTCAGTCTTTAATATTTTCCAAAAGATTTTAGCACTTTAATGGTTTTACCAATCAATCCTATGATATGATCATTATATTACCCCATACTAAATTTCTTCCAATGTGTATCTAATTCAAGGATGAGTCCATAAATATGAGGAAAAATATTGAACCACCTATAATGTGTTAGAGTTTCTTTTTTCCAAGGATCATAATCATCCTTAGTTAGAATGATTAAAGAAGCATGAGTCAAGTATAACTAGTGATTATTATAATGATACGCTCCTCAAAATATTAAAATTAGACATCAATACATATTAAGCAATTGAAATTAACTAATTCAAGATAATAAAAAAAACCTTCCCAAGTGTCAGCATGTCCAAGTAATCATCTAGAATGCAAATATGAATAAATATAAATAAAATATATTTATGTTTGAATCTATAAAGATTGCATTGATGGCTTGATGGAGCTCTTCAATACCTTTCCATTTTCGTAAGAATCATGAAAATCAAAGATCTAGGTAAAAAATTATGAACTTGGAAGCCAAAAAGTAAGATTTATCTTCAATTAGAAATTAATTGCACCTAAAAAAAAATTCAAAATTTAATCTACACAAGTACAAAGTTCCTAGAACTAGCTTTTTTCCGATACTGTGTTTGTAAAATTTTAACTCACTAGTAGAAATTTATAGCATTTTGAAAAAATATTCCCTATTAGAGCTTTAGTGTTCAAATTATGAATACACATGAGACACAAGATCTATCAACAAAGAAAAACACCTTCCATGCAAAGAGAGCTATAAACAATAATCTGTTATATTCTCAACAAGAAAAAATTATAGAATGAACCTCAAGATTTTTCATGGAGATCAAGATACAATACAATGAAAGTGAGTTATGTATAGGAGCAACCATAAATGATAAAGGGATTAGAGCATGAAAAATAGGGATTAGAGCCCCACATTCTTGGTATGCCAAGATGGACTCATTTCTTCTATCAATTTATTTTTCAAGATGTGGCACGAATCTAAATGGTTATATCTTGAGATAGGAGGATGCTCTTCTTTCCTTTTTTCTCTATGTTAATGATGTGATTGCTACAAGGAGTATATCATCCATCATCACTAGATTCAAGACTGGTTTTTATGATAGATTTTCCATGACCAACTTTAGTTTCTTGCATTACCTTATTAGGATCAAGACCACTCTTACATACTATTGAATCTATCTTTCCTACCCCAAGTATGTTGTTGATATTCTAGATTATTTTTAGAAGGTTGATTATAAGACTACACTAACTCATTTTTTTCTATAGTCTAGCTTGAGGAAAAGTATTACACACTACTCATTAATGTCACTTTGTATTGTCAACTTCTTTGTAGCTTCATCTACCTGAATCACAATCACCCTATCATTTCCTTTTCTATTATCATAGTTTCATGCTTCATGATGGAGCCACATGAGCTTCACTAAAAAATATGTTATTTAAATACATTCTACACTACAAATAGGGAAATTATAGTTGTAAGATTCATTATGTAGTAGGTACATGTTTATATTTTGCTAGATACTTAGATTGTAATTAAGCTGCTAGAGATTTTGATGATTAAAAATCCATATCTGGATATATTTTTTACCTTTGTTCTAGTCTCATTTGTTGGTAAACAAATAAGTAGCATGTCATTTCTCTCTTGAACTAATATATTGGGTATCAAGTGGCTATCAATTCCACCACTAAGGCTATTTGGCTTTAGAATATCCTCACTTAACTTTGCATTAATTTTAAAAATCTATCAATCATCTAACACAAAAACTAGAGTACTGCCTAAATCTCAAAGAAAATTAACTATCATTCTAGCAAAAAAACACATCAAGATCCACATGTATTTTCTCATGGAGATGATTCAAGAGTAGTTCATTGGTTTTTTCTATTGTCCAATAGTAGAGAATATTATAGATATTTACAAAATTTCTATACTAATAGGAAGAAAATCCATCTTTGAGCTCTCTTGGGCATGCAGAATATTTCTTCAAGGGGTCACTTAGCTCATTTTTCCTTTTCCTCTAATGGGGATATTTTTTTCTCATTGGTCTTTCTCCTTTTATTTTCACAGTATCTTTGTGCATGTTTTTCTTATTAGAATTTTTTTTAAGGACCCTTATTTAAGTTTTTTTATCTTTTATCCCCCTAAATTTCACATAAGGTGGTTTGTTAGTGTGAATTATATTTATATATTAATTATTATATTTCCTACCTAGCTCTCTAGATAGTTCTTTTATACACTTAGGTAATTTAACATAGTAACACACATTGGTTGCATTTTATTCTATTGTGTGGTGTATCCTATATATACTCATCTATATCTCACATTATAATGACTCATTTGTGTATTATGTACATTCCTATTGAATAGAATACATTTTATTCTATCATTCCAATGTTATATTTTTTCTTTCCTTTTGTTCATTTATATTCTTAGGTATCCTAATAACCAAATTTTATAGTAATAGTGATCATGTGTCCATACATCATAACCATGTTCCTACCATTTTTTTGGTGTGCATGTGGGTGTATGAAGAGAAAATATTTCTTTGAAGGAGTTAATTCTTAAGTTAGATTGAGAGTTCCTAGTTGTGTTCCTCCTTGTGTATGATGTCTATATTATTGTGCATATGGTGAACTAACCATTTTGAATATGGTATTCTAATACGTGAATGCTACATTAATAATATTGATCATTTCTTAATCTTATTCATACATACATACATACATACATACATACATACATACATACATACATACATACATACATATACATACATACATACATACATACATACATACATACATACATACATACATACATACATACATACATATATGTATGTATGTATATGTGCATATATGTCTGTGTGCATATATTCATGTGTGTGTGTGTGTGTGTTTACATATATGCATATATGTATATAAAATACATATATGCATAGATGTATGTATGTAGGTATGTAAACCTTTTGTTCACATTTAAGGGATTTTGATTATGAGATATTTTTCATGTTCCTAGAGAAAAGTAATTTATTTGAATCCCAGGTCTCAAAAATGCATCTTTATTCGTTATGGTGAGAATATAAATGGTTATAAGATTTTGAATCCTTTAATATTATAAATACTATATTCTAAGGATTTGATTTTTACTAAATTTAGAGTATTTTCTAATATAAGATAACTTAAAGAAAAATAAGGAAGAAAAATAATGCATTTTGAGACTATGGTAAAGAAGTATGAAGATACAAATATTTAAGAATAAAATGATGGATTTGATTATGGAGAGGAAGAATAGGATTTAAACAAGTTGTATTATTGTTTAATTACATTAACAAAAATTCTTTGTGGTGAGATACATAACTTTTCAAGTCTTGTGATCTAACCTCGAAGGTCAAAAAGATAGTTTAATTTTATTTTTTAGTATTTTATTTTAAAGCAGAAGGTCCAAATGATAAAATTTTATAGTTTACATAAGAGAAAACTTATTTATTGCTTAGATTTTACAAGTAGTTTAAATAAATGAGAGAATTTCCATCACACGTTCTAGTTTGAGTTCTTCAAAAATAGTAAATTAAAATGATAACATAAATTATATTTGCACTATAATTTTTATAATGAATACTTGACCTAAACTACACGAATTCAATGAAAAATGGATTATTACAATGAAATATGTATATAGCGAATAATAATATTCAATGAAAAAGAACAATTTTATTGTAATTATATTGGACTTTATTTATGTGAGCATGTTATTTATAATCCTTTTATTTAAATATAAGAAGGCAATACACTTAAATTATGTTTAAATGGTGTTACTTGCACCATATGGATCTATGAAAAATAAACAACTCACAACCATACCATACATAGTGGGATGCTTATAAAATTTGTATATTTCATTCATTCAATAGGGAATGATAGTAGATATTTGTAGATACAATGTAATAATATTGGTTGATGAAAAAATTCTTACAATGTTTTGGGGAAATCAACATTGACATACAAATGTATCTATCAAAAATATTTCAAATTTAAAAAATGTAATTATGATTTTGTATATATTTGGATGGTGGAACATAAAAATATAATGTTATGATATTTATGTTTTAATTTGATGAAGGGAGACTCTCCCCTAAACACACCTTACACAAAAAATAACATTCAAAAATAGCAAACATGCAACTTTATTATAGTCTCATAAATCATCTACATACATGCGATCGAATGCATTACAACTATCTAGTCACAAGACAGCTATTACAAAAATCTAGGCTCCAATACATGTAGAAAATAAAACATGCAAGCCCATGAATGACAATAATGGCCACTAAAACCCCAACCTTTGTTCTATGTTGAAAAGCGAGAATTTCATCTATTTTCTCATCCTAAATGAATCCTTTTTCATTTGTAACCACTTTATATGATATTTTCCACTTTCCAATGAATTGTCACTTCTACTTTGGCACCAAACAGATTTAGTTACCCCTTTTGAGCCTTAGAAAATTCCTAAATTTTAGTCCAACTTCTAGTAGCCTTAATTTTTGACTTAAGCATTAGATTCAGAAACCATCTACATTGTTGGAAAGATCTCATCAAGCACGAGGTCCACAATGGTATATTTATAGTATATTATTATTTTTGACCATTTTTTAGGCCCATTTGGAACCTCTAGGTACCTCAAAATTCACTTTGAAAATTGTTGCTTCTTCTTGTTGTTTTTGGTATTGCTTCAACGCTTGTTGATATGCTTGTTGTTTGGTTGCTTGTTGTTGTGCAAGATATTGTGCTTGTGCTTGTGCTTGTTGAGCTTGGTATTGGGCTTGTGCCTGAGCTTGAGCTTTCCCTTGAGCTTGTGCTTGTACTTGTTGAGCAGCTTGTGCAATCTGTGCAGCTTGTACGACTTGTGTTTCCTGAGTAGATTGAGCATCTTATTGTTGTTGTTGCAATAAGGCTTGGGCTTGTGTAGCCTATTGTGCTTGTTGTTCTTGTCGTGCTCGTATTGCAATTTGAGTAGTTTGAGTAGCTTGTTGGTTTTGGATTTGTTGGAGTGCATTCTAATAGGTAGCATGTTGAGTGGCTTGCAATGCAATGTTGTATTGGTTTAATGTGTTTGAGTTTGGTGGTGGTTGTGGTGGAGGTGGGTTCGAAATGGTTCTTGTTGTGGTGATGAGAGGTATCGCCGTATTGATGATTGGGATTTGAGTGGTGGACGGTGCAATTGATATACTTGGTCCTTGAGAGACCATGTTTTGAGATGTTTGGGGGATGGTTGATGATGTGATGGTGGATTTTGTTATCAGGATGGTTTCCATTTGTTTTTGTGATGTCGATGACAAGATGGGAGGATTTGGATTAATGATCGAGGGTTCGGTTTGATTTTGTTGATTGATTTTTGGTAAGGGGGAATCCCTAAACCAATAGGTGGTGTGGATATCGATGGAAAGGGTGGGAGTGGTAGAAAAGTGAGTGGCATACTCCCTTGAGGAATTGATGAAGATGTAGGGTCAAAGATACCCCCTCATCCAAATAAGTCACCTTCTACTTGCAATGTTATAGGGATAGAGGTTTGAGGTGTTGTGTGAAATTATGATGATGGGTCATTAGGATCATGAAAGGTGAGGGGTACATATGGATGTGATGGATTTTGGGTTATGGATTGCCCAAGATGGTATTTGCATCCAAATCTTGATTATTCACGAGGGGGTGTGTTTGTAGTGCATTGAGAAATGCGCTTCCCTTGTTAACAACGGGTTGAGCTGGAGCAAAGGATGATGTAATTTAGGGGATGGGTTGAGTGATGTTTTGGAATGGAGGTGTAGATGAGATTGGGGGAATGGATGAAATTGGAAGCAAGACCCCAAAAGGTGGTTCCACAATGGTGCTCACATCAAAATCAGAAGGGAGTTTAGCCCCTTGTTTTGCTAATTCAAGCATGTATAGTGAGGGATTGAGTCTCATCATGATGTTGATAATTCTATGATTCTCAGGATTTTGGACCATTTCGACAATCTCATCTTGTGTCATTCCAAAGGCATTATTAGTGAAATCCTCTACTTGGAATTCCTCCCAGGTGAGGATTTTGTGATGAAAAAGGAAAGTTAGTTAGAGAATTGCTTTATCCAACGGGATTCATCTCATAATTTGTTTGGCTTAGGTCACTTGAAGTGGATGTTTCCTTGTTGGCTTCCATGTTCCTCTTGTGTTGAGATCTAGTTTGAACCATAAAATGAAGTTCAAAAGAGAAGATCTAGGATGATTAAGGATCAAAGGTGAAATGATTACGTGTGTGAAAGATGGATGATATGGATGATTGAACTCTTAGAAGATCTTGAGGGGATGCTAGACTTTTGGGAATTTTTTGGATTCTTGGATTTGTGTAGGATTTTGATTTGACATTGACATGGTTTTGGATTACTTTGATTTTGGATAATGAACAAAATGGATCCCAAGATGTTGGATGTTATCTATGGGATAAAATTGTTCACAAGATGATAATTTGACTAAGTGTAGTGAGAAGGATGCATCTATCCACACCTAACCAATCTAGGTAACAATTCAACTAAGCATATTGAGAAGGATGCATCTACATATACTTAGCTAAAAAAAATGAATTGATGATAATTTAACTAAGCATATGAAGAAGGATGCATCTACATATACTTAACTAAACAAGATTGATTTTGGTGTTTGATTCAAGGATTTTGATTTGTTTTTTAAAACCCCATCCCGCAACCTAGAGGACAATGCAACACTACGGAAGCACAACTATTTTTTTTTTTAAAAGGTAAAACAAGATGAGTAAAGTATCCTACTCTAACTGCATACATCCTCTAGGATATGCAACGCATCTACATGTGAACACCATTACTTATAAAATTTAAACCAACCATAGCATATGAATATTAAACTCAAGATACAACTTACAACAAAGGAATAAACCATTGCAAGATAAATCTAACACATAGAAATGTATTGAACATATTTCCACAAATACAACACCACATAACATCCAATACACCATTAAATCCGATAATGAATAGATCATAAATATTATTAAAATTACATCACAAAGGTTCACCTCAATACAAATGAGGTACTACAATTATACATAATGATCCATAGTTGCAATGAAGAAAGAGAAGAACAACTCTAGAGAACCACACGAGCTCCTCGAACAAGAAGATCCTGCCATCACGAACAGGAAGAGAACTCAACAATGAAGAAGCACGCCACCCAACCATATGGTACCTATAGGCCCAGCCCTCATGCTAGGAGATAGTAAAAGGTAACCGAGACAATCCTACTACCTCTAAACATAGGCAATATGCAAAAATACTCATAGTACAGATAAACAAGAATTATGGTCACATTGCTTCCAGAATCACTGAATCAAGTACAATCACAATACAATTAAATTGAATGTTGTCATAGGAGGAGTTTCATTATAAAGGTTGCATTGGTTATCCAAAAGAGATCTTCCTAGGTCCTAGCCCCCCTCTAGGGTTATCTTGGTAACCTCTCATGATTTTGGCCCCACATGCACACCAGTACAGAATCGATTATCTTTCGAGAAGACAAGATAACGATCTAGCCATTTCATGCCTTCCCGACTCATCTCAAGTCTCATACAAGCTCTTGAGCCAATGAGCGAGGCTAATTATCTTGTTAAATGTGTTAAGCTAATAGATTATTTAATTCCCACTTGATTATACTGACTCCCACACGAGTTGTCCTGGGACCACTTTGTGTCTCGGCCCTCGCTAAAGCCACTCCCCTATCGACAACACATAACTCAAACTACATGCCAAGGATAGAAAGTGCACTAAAATTGACCACAATAACCATTACACCTCAAAAGGTACACATCTCTACAGATGTCCAATATTGAATCCCAATACGTGCACTACCCAAGAAAACTCAAAAGGTGAACTAAAGTTACCACAACCCTTTCACAATTACAACTCTAGAAGACTTAGATTCACATAATAACAAATATTTTCTCCCCAATACACAATTATAGAAATAATGTGCTTTAATAAACACAACACCGAGCAATAATAAGTACTATCATTCGGATTTCCTAAATCCAATACAATCAATTTTGCCTATTAAAATACACCACTTAAATATAATTACATTTAATAAATCCATAATGATTAACACAAAAGTTCAGTTTCCAAATCCACAAATATAGATAAAACAAATCCCAATCTTACTAATAAAATCACTTCATTATAAAATAACAATTGGTGCTTGCATGCACTTACCCCTTTAATATTTCTTTAAAAATATCATTTACTAACTTTAAAAAATAATTTAAATAAATATATTTAAATATATATATATATAATATATACAATTATACGTATACATAATAAATATATTATTTTAAAATATACATAAAATTATATAAATATATTATATATAATATATACATATTATATATAATATTTATATATCATATATAATATATAAATATATATATATATATTTTCGAACCCAAATGCAATATATAAAACAAAACACAAATACTCGCGCGCACAGGGACACAGCCTTGGCTGCACCATTACCATGCAAAGGGTTCCGCTGCCTGTGGCAACACTTACCCCACACGGATGTGGGGAGCACTGCACACAACAGTGCACCCCTATGTGGGTGCAACTAGGGTTTTACCCTCGGCCAAACCAAAAATGAAACTCATTTAATTTTTATTCATTTATTTTCATTCCACAGTGAAGCATTCGTCGTATGGCGATTTTAGAATTCGCTTCCCAAATTAAAATTCCACAATGTTTTAAATAAAACAAACATTTATATATAATATATATGTGTATATGTACATATATATTTTAATATATATGTATATATTTATATGTAAATTAATCCAATCACATATTTAAGTTGAGCAAATACATTACACAAAAGAATTTTTCTACAGGAAAGTTTAGAGATTTCATTTTCCCAGATAATTCAAAAGAATTGGGAAATCAAAGTAAAACGAAGGTTTTTCGACAGAGATTTATATAATTTCCTTTTGTATCAATTTCTTTCAAATGATCAATTTACACAGAGGATTTTTAATTGTTTTCTACAGAGGTTCCTCTTTCACAACAATATTTTAAAAGAAAGGAACAAAATCTTCTACAGTATTACAAATCTCTTCCTAAAGTTTTCCAAATTGCATTGTAGTAATATAAACAACTTTTCAATTCAAAATTCACAAAAAAAATAAAGGAACTTGTTCTAGAAGAATTGTTGCCTCAAGAAATGTTGTCGAGCTTCTCTGTAGCTTCAATTTTCCAATTTAATGAAAGCTTCCTCCAGTGCTATTGCCTCATTCTAGAAAACACAATGATACACAACAATACCAGCCAAGAATTCTACAAAAAATCCTAAAACAAAATCCTCAAAGAGATCCACAATTTCCTCAACCAAATTTTCAACCAAAAAAAACTCTTCCCGTGAAACAACTTTCTTCCCTTTTCCTAATATTATTTCCTCAGGAATTAATTTATACATAAGATAACAAATTTCTAACTCACAATTATCCCAATCAAAATATCTTTTCCCTCAACAACTCAGATATTTTCCATCCACATGCATTTAAATAAAATAAAACAATTTACTAATTGCAACCAATTTAAATACTCTTATTTATTTAATTACCATTTATTCTTAATAATAATAATTAATCAACAACATAACTAAATTAAATTAATTAATTAATTTATTCTAAAGCCTTCACAACAATAATTCAATTAATTAAATATTTAAATCAAATACACATTTAATCTACCAAATTAAATTTGCACAATAATAAAATAACCAGAACAACAATGATAAGGCTAAGACCAAAACTCAAACTGATGACACACTGTACTAGGGTAAAGGTATGACTAGGTAGCCCGTTACTATCTCCCAATATTACTATTGAGTAGTGGACACGCTTAGAGACTTGTGAAACGGGTGAAGTCCTTGTCTGTATGTAAACTTACAACACAGCAAAATTCATTACATGTATGCAAATGTAGTTCATACACCTTGGTGAAGGAGAGAATCCGCAGGAATCCTGAGGACACTCCATGGCGGTGATGTAATAATATTCTCTTCATGATACAATGTCATCAGTGATGAATAATATATCAATTAAACTACAATAAGCATATGCTTAATGTCATCACAACTAAGCATATATGCAAACATAAAAAATATTAAACATAATCACCATCCATATAATGTGTCATCACATCAATATAATCTATCATCACTCCACTATCAGCAATAGAATAACAATAACATAAAATAAATTCTAGCAAAGAAATTATGCGAGGTGATGATAAAACATAAGAAATGGAGGGGTGTCCACTTGATGGCTATAAATTATGAGCAGCCAAAATAAGGAAAGGGGTTTTGTGCATGGGTGTGGAAGTGTGAGGCAGCCTATGCCACTCCATCTACTACTATACAGGACTTTTGGGCTCGAGCTATAGGATTTGGCTGATTTTTCCTGCCATTTCATCGCTCAAAGGTGTGTGGTTGGAGATTTTTCTTGCTCTTTGTTCTTAGCTTTTTTTTTTGTATTTCTTTATGTTTAGGCCTAGGGTAAGTGCACCAAGATGGTTCCCAAAAGGGGGCTTAAGTGGCCCTTTTTTTTTCTGAAATCAAGAAATGCTGACATTGGACGTGAAATTGAGGATAGTTACACTCAAAATTTTGAGATGGAACAAAAACAAGGATCGAAGTGCTCCGAGTCTACTTTCTAAACTACTAATTTATTTTGAAAATGGTTGAGATTAAGGGGTTCAAAAGAGGGTTGTACACAAATTGGTGTTGTAAACATAACATACCAACTCTTGTACGACCTGAGCACGGTGAAATTTTTTGTAGTATTTTTAAAATCGCTATGGTCAAAAGTTAGCTAACAACATCTAGTTGATGCACAATTTTTCTGATAATTTTTTAATGAACATTTGATTTTTTCACTAATTTTCTAAATTAGGCACTTCTTGGCGAATTTTAATTAGTCTTTGCCACTACAAATTTTTGAAAATAATTGATTTTCTTTTCTTTTTCTTTTAAAATTTGTAGAATGGAGTCTAGTTTCTAAAATGTAATGTATTTGAAATTTTGATGAATGGTTAATTTATAACAAAAAAAACACCAAACACTGCTTTTTAGCAAAAACAGACATACAAACAAAAGAAATTATTGATGAAAGGCTTAACATTGTCAAAAAGTGAAAAAAGTTACATCGTTGGATAGCTAAGAGAGAACTTAACATTACCCATGTGTTCAATTTTGTCGATTTTTGAGCATGTTTTTTAAAAAAATTTGAAAAGTGGCCACAAAATTGGTACCCAACTTCATGCACACCCTTACAACTTCTTACATAGAATCCTCTGGGGATCTGGGGGACCCCCTCTCACTCTCTTTTCAATATGTTAATGTTAATGGGTATTCCTTAATGTTTTGGCACATTAATGTAGTTAATTTCATCCTGCACATGGTAGGGGTTCAATCTAATAATAATCATTCTCAGGATATGTGATCAAAACCCAATGGGTGTTTGGAAATAAGAAAGGATCATCTGGTAGTGGTGATTAATCTAGATTTTATAGATGAGGATGTTATGTCTTTGTCAATGCATGCACTCTAATTTCTAAGTTCATGGGAGTCTATATCTATCTTCCTTTTTTCAAGGCCTAGGCCCATAATGACTGAAATCTAAAAGGAGATATAAAAATTATCCTAGGAGAAAATGGTTTTCCTTTATGGTGTTTTCCTGATTAGTAGATTGAAATATAGTTTTTGAAGGTGGCCCACATTTTTATAATTAAGAAAGGCTCTTTATTAAACCATAACATAAAGGGTTTGATACTTTGGAGGAGCTTCCATCGAAGATTCCTATTTGGATTCAATTACCTTGGCTTCCAATGGATTTTTTTCATAAGGACATCTTGCACTCTATTGCTTCAATTTAGGGGAGCCCTCAAGTCCATCTTGAAAAACCCTTGATCATAGAGTACCCACTTTTTCTCAACCTTGTGTATAAATTAATTTAAATAATCCCCCACCAGAGTCTCTTGAAATTAGATTGGGGTGCACGTGTTGGATTCAATAGGTAGACTATGAATCCCTACCATTTTATTATCATTTATGACATGAGTATGGACACATGCAAAGGAATTTTCTTATGTTAGATCATAGAATACATCAATGTCTAGTTGGGATGCATGCCTACCAATTCCAATGCAAAGATTAAAGCTTCAAAAAAAATTGAGGGGCCTAATATAAATGGGTTTATACCTGTAAAATATCAAACAAAGGCAAGGGTGTTGTCTCATTAAAACAAAATTGTATATTAGAAACTCTTGGTGACAAGTTTGATGTTCTTAAAAATTTTGAGGACCGAGATTTAATGGAGCATGATCATACTTTTAGGAGTCAAGACATAAAAGCTATGGGGTTAGCTCCACATATCCCTATGTTCCTATTCAAATAATGGATTCTCTTAAGGATTCAAAAGAAGGAGGTGCACTATCAGTAGTCCTTATTGAGACCTAGTCTAATGATCAAGGAATTGAGGGGGATCTAGAGGTTGTCATGGTAGCTAACCCTTTGTGTGAACTCCCTCAAAAGAATATAGATGTTGAGGTAATTACTAGTCTAGATTTAGACTTTGAGTCTAACAAAGATGGTAAGAGAAAAACCCTACCCCTAATAGGAATCAATCAAAAGAGCTTAAAGAAAGGGGATGTGGATAAGTTGGCTAAGGTGAGAATAAAAAATCATCTTGAAAAGATGAAGATAATGGAAGATTCCTTAGTAGATTTTGGTGTTGCCAAGACATTGGACACTCAATTTTCCTCATCCCAAAAAAGATTGTGATCTTTTGGAATGTTAGTGGTTTGAATAGTGTTAGAGTAAATGCATATTTACTTACTTAATTTTTAACATAGGCACATAGTTTGCATTTGATAGGGTAATTAATTTTTTATTCCCGTATTCCTGTATTGGGTGGTTGCCCACCTGTTTGGTATTTTTTCATGGCTTTATAAGCCTATAACACTATTTAATTTATCATCTTATATCTTTCACTCCTTGTTTGGTGAAATGGCCTCATGCCTCTCTTGCTATTTTGTGAAGGTTTTCTATAGTTGATGATCTTGGGTTATTCGCTCTATCATGTGATTGAGTCCTCCATCCATGCATCATTTTTGTTTCCTTTTCTCTCTTTTGGGGAGGGGTTTTATTCCCACTTGGTTTTTCTCCTTTTCTCCGCTTGCGAGAGATTTCTTTTTGCATTGTAAATGGGTACCTAACATGGTTGTGTAGCCGGGATCCATATTGCATCTTCATTCATTCTCCCTAAGTTGCACTTAAGGGGGGTTGTTAGAGTAAATGCATATTTACTCAATTAAGTTTTAACTTAGGCATATAGTTTGCATTTAATAGGGTAATTAGTTTTTTATTCTCGTATTCCCGTATTGGGTGGTTGCACACCTGTTTGGAATTTTTTAATGGCTTTATAAGCCTATAACATTATGTAATTTATCATCTCATATTCAACATACATTTCTCTTCGGTGAAAGAGCATTGGATTCTCTCGTTTCTGAAGGTGTCTATGAAATGGGTATTTTCTAGGAATTTGTTGCTCTATCAAATAGCATCATTAGAAAAAAGACTAATCAAGATTTTATTCATGACCATATCCTAATATTGTTTTTATATAAGAAACTAAACTTTTAGTGTATGATATGAAGAACTCTTCCTCCAAAATTTGGAAGAAGATCCTTTTCTAGTGTATTGGTGCCCAAGGTTCGACATGTGGTGTTGCTTCTCTTTGGGACCCATGTTGGATCACACCTCTTTAGTGGTTGGACAAAAGGAACTTGCTTTATTTGTTATCATCCTAGTTTGACTCAAGAGTGGTTAATATTTTTTCTAATGTTTATGTGCCTAACAATGTACTAGGTAAGACTATGTTTTAGTCCCATATTTGATTCATTTGGTTTCTTGCTCCTTCTTTCCCTTGGATTTTGGCAAGAAATCTGAATTATATTTGTATCTTGTGGGAATATCTAGGGGAGTTGGTTGTCTATGAGCTTATTCATGCTTGATGTGTGATAATATCTCTTTTCTTAAGTTGGTGGCTATGAAACCAAATAGTGGTACCTTCACTTGACATAATAGGAGGTGTGCGGAGAGTTCTATTTTTGGGAGAATTGATAGATTCCTTGTCTCAAACCATTGGATTGGGAAAAAATAGACATCTTCCTCTAAAATATTGGAATAGAAAGGATTAAATCATTGGCTAATCAAGTTCTATTCCTTGTTATTCTCTATGTCCAAGCACCCTCCTTTTAAATTTCAACTTATGTGGATTCGTGATCCTAGTTTGCACCAATTAGTTGAGAAGTGGTGGTTTGAGGGGAATATCTCCTTTGGTACTAGGTATGTGCGAGATCATGATGGGCCAAAAAGTGGCGATATGATGGGTATGTGTAGGGTATGTGGCTGACGACCTTTTTTTTACCCAAAATTGATGAACAAAAAGGGTTTTTAAAGGAGATTCTTAGATTTCCACCAATATAAATTATGCTTTACTTTGAATTTAATAAATAATTATTATTCATTTTCATTTGAATTATGACTAAAGTCCTAATTGATAGGTTGATTGAAACATCTATATAGCTTCTAAATGGTATCGCTTTTTGAACTCTAAACATGCTACACATTCTATGTGCTCACATACTCATTGGATTAAAAAAAAAAAAAATGAATTTCATGAAGTTTTGACCCAAGTTAAGTATGAGTATGAGTTTTACATTTTTAAAAAGTTGTAATAAAAATTCATAATTACTCGATACTTTAAGTACCATAAAACAATATGCATCACATTAGGAAATCACCCTCTACTTATATCTAAAATCTTATAAAAAAAATTTCCCCATTTTATTATGGTTAGGGTTGTTCTATCGCTGGACTCACTTTTATTTTTTCCTTTGAAATTTAAGTACTGTGCATTGAAATTTCCAAATTTTCACTAAATAGATTTTTGAAAAAAAATAAACCTAGTAGTTTAGGAAACTATATCTAATTTACTATAGATTCTAATTTTTACATATTTTTGAAATAATACAGATAACCTATTCAAATTTTTACGTCAAGTTGCCTAACTCTGATTTTTCTAAATTTTTTGCTACTTAAGGGCCTATTTTTTCCATGATGATCCTGCACATACCCTACTTATATGGTCTCTTTTTTCAAGAGGCCCTTGCTTATAAAGTACAAGATTAAGAAATGGAATAGATATTCTTTTGGAAATCCATTTCTTATGAAGAATCAAGTACAAGATCAACTTAACAACATCACTTTCATAATTAAGGAGGGTATGACTTTGGATTTTCATCTAGAATAGAATAGATATTATAGGGAACTTGTTGAGTGGGATCTATGGGACGAGAATTTTTAGAAATAAAATTTTTGTATTCATTGGATTTAGGAAGGGGACAAAAATATTTCTTTTTTCAATAATTCTATTAAAAAGTGAAGATATGGTAATATTATTACCTCTATTATTTCAGTCCAAGGTGAATAATTAAACTCTTTCTAAGATATTTTGAAGGAGGTGGTAGGTTTCTACTACTCCTTTTTTACAAAGGAGGGTCCACTTTCTCTAGCTTAGGAGGATCTTGTCCTAGACTATATTCCTTCTATGGTTTCAAGTGAGATGAATAACTCCCTTTTAAATCATGTTTCTTTAGAGGATCTTGAAAGTAATGTGTTTCAAATGAAGAAAGGCAAGGCTCTTGGGCTCAATAGTTTCTCAATTGAGTTCGTTCAAGAGTTATGGGATACTCTTAAATCTAATTTGTTGGATGTGGTTTAGGAGTCTTAGACCAAGAAGCATATGCTTAAAGATACTAATTCCACCTTTATTACTTTAATTCCTAAAAAAGAAGGGGTCAATTCCTTACATTATTTTCAGCCTATTCCTTAGTGTAAAGTGACTTTCAAGATTATAACTAAGCTAATTGTTGAAAGGTTGAAAAATCCCTTAGCGCGATTGATTTCTATGATATAGGGAGGTTTTGTCAAAAATTTCTATATTTTTGATGGGATTGTGGTAGTGACTGAAGCTATTCACTCAATGTCAAGTCTTCAAAGGAGAAGCCCATGTTCATTAGATTGGATATGTCTAAAGCCTACGACAAAGTCGGGTGGACTTTCCTCCAGCGTATGCTTTTGGATTTTAACTTTTATTTAAACTTGATCTCTTGGGTCATGAATTATATGACTTCTTCCTCCTTTGTTTTGGTTAATGGATCCACCACACCTACCTTTTTTGTTTCATACAAATTTAGGTAGGGAGACCCTCTTTCCCCTTACTTTTTAATTTTAATGTTTGATGGTTTTGCTATGCTGGTGAAGTAGTAGAAGGTAAGGGGCCTCATTCAAGGTTGGAGTTTGGGCTATATTTTGGACACTCAGACTCACCTCCAATTTTTGGATGATACTATTGTAGTGGTTCTGGATAGAATTGGTGAGGCGGTTCACTTTAGGAAACCTCTTGATACTTACCTAATTGTGTTTGGTCAAAAGATTAATGAGGGAAAGTCTAGCATCATTTTCTTCAACACTCTTAGGTTGATTCGAAACATAATTCCTAACATTCTTCATTTTCATATTGAGAGTCTCCCTATGGATTGTTTATTTATTCCCCTATGTGTTGACACCTTGAATAAGAGAGATAATGGAAAATTTTTGGTCAAAATTCAATCATTGGAATTTTTTATGGCTATCCTTTGTAGGAAGGTTGAATCTTTTAACCTCTATCCTACATGCTCTTCCTTTGTATAGGTTCATGGTATTATCTACCCCTAAAGTGTTCCTTAAGGAGTATGACACCCTTACTAGGAAATTTTTCTGGGCTAGAAATCCTGAGGATCAAAATTGGAGC
>VDFB02006733.1:0-11022 GCA_007258455.2 Sequoia sempervirens | reverse complement strand
TGTGAAAGGATATGGGAGATGCACGAAGATAAATATAGTAAGAAGATTGCACAAAGATGGATGAAAGAAAAGCATAAGACTCTGCCAAGTCACACTTCCATGATGTCAGCAAAGTTTGAAAAGGTGGCCAATGAGGTCGAAGATTTCCTTAGGTCAGTTGCAGATGGTGAAGATATTCTAAAAAAGCGGTGTTTTGCTATTGACGGCATAGATGCATTGAACCGGGACAATTTCTAATTTTCTAGCGGATGTGATCGAGCTTTAAAGCAGCTTTCTTTTCTATTCTGAATAATTCTTATCCATTCTTTGAGAAGAGAAAGAAGATAAATGTAATAGTTGGCGCTCTCGCTTTTTCTTAGGTGTTAGATGTTATCTCTTTCTTAGATTTAGTAATAAAGCTTTATTTCACGGAAAGCAAACCCTAGATTGTGAAAGCAAGGAGATTTTAGGGTTCCCTGCTCCTCTGCTTGTCTATAAATAAGAGCCTTTGCTCATTAGTTTCCTTTAACCATGCTAGTGATAACAAAATGCTGAGCCTATTGTGCCTTCTATTTGTTATTCAAGTGTTGTTCAATTGTTTTGTGATAGCAAATTGTTGAGTCTCTTTTAGCCAACAAGGAGTTATTGTGATTGTTGTTTCTATTGTATAAGAACAAGATTGCAAGCCTCTTTAGCTGCAATTTCTTGTTCCAGGCATGTTAGAAGTGAGTTTTGTTCTAGAAGTTTGAGTAATAAAATCATGAGCCTCCTTTGCCTTGATATAACATCTCAGATTTCAATTATTTATGTTCTACTTTTATGATCTTGATTTCAACTTACATTGAAGTGTGTAGATGTTTGTTAAGAGAGAGTTTATTGAAGTATTTTGTCAAAAATCAACCTCATCCATTTCTAGTTTCTCTTGCTCTGCTTATTACTTGAGAAGTTAGAAACGTCTTTAGTTTAAGTTAGTCGTAGTTGAAGGTCTTAAAACATAAAATCTCAGCTGCGGCGTTTGTGTTTAATAAGCCTTGTGCTCTAAGTTGATCAAAAAGATAGGCAACTTAGTTCTTAGTTTACTTTCTTTCAACACCATCAGCAAGAGGGAGCTTCCCCTCCTAATTTGAAGAGCAGTTTATCTGTGCATAGCTGTTCGTTTCAAATACGCATTCCAGAGGTGTGAATTTATCTAACAATTTCATAGACATGATCATTATCTAACATCTATTTGAATCAAACATTCATTTATTGTATTTCCAAGATACATAAAGCATAAACACATACATTTAAAGCATTTTCACTCAGCTAAGTAAAAGTAAATAAGTAATAGCACAATGGGGTGTAACAGCATTGCTATTCTTACACATGTGCAAGTGTCCATTAGCTGCCAAGAAGATCATAGACAAGATTTTTGCAAGGAAGTAAATTTTTTTTTTAATTTTCTTTTTCTACATATTTTGTTTAACAAACAAACTCTCTTGTCTTGCTTTCAACTTTTTGTTTTCCTTTCGTTTTTCTATGAATGTATCATTATTCTTAGAATATTAAAAAATTTAGGTATATATATGTATTTTTTGTTTTTATTTGTTTTGAATGTGTCAAATATAAAACTTGTTGCCATAAGAATTACAATGTCAACTAGTTCTAGCTCCATGGGTTGACCTAAATTCAAAACAAACCCAAGTTCTCCTCTTTAGAAGTATTTTGATATGATACAACTAGTTCCAAGTGGTGGGGGGTATATTTGGATTTGTAAGGGGTGTGATGTCAAATATTCAAGTTCATATAGTTAGGTGAAAGTCCATTTATGTGGCATTTCCAGACAAGACATCAAAACTTTCCCTAGAAAGCTTGGTGCATTTGTGCCATTGGAGCAAGTGACAACATATATTAATGAGCAATATCAAGTAGTTGAAGTAGTAGGCCATAGAGAAAATCATCCTTTAGCAAAGAGAATTTCTCAAGAAATGAAGCCCCTTGTGCCCCTATCTAATCCTAGTGTTATGGTAGAGAGCCACCATTTTTTGACGAGCTCTGGAGAAAAACCCTTTGCAAATAAGAGACCAATGCGACCTTTGGAAATGACATTTCAAAATGAGTCTTGATACATAGTTGACCAACACATAGCAAGATGTATTTATGCAAACGGGTTGGCTTTCTATTTTTGTTCATTCATTGTATTGGCAAGAAATGGTGGGAAAAATTAATGAGGCTCCAAAATGGTAAAATAGCCTAGGTTATGACAAAGTGTGTGGCACCTTATTGGAAAAGGAGGTCAAGCTTGTATAAGATTCATTGAAGTCCATAAGGGATTCTTGGGTTGAGATAGGGGTGTCTATTGTTTTTGATGGATGGAAGGATACTAAAAATCACTCCTTGATCAATGCCCTTGAAGTGTCCTCTAAAGGGGAAATCTTTATGAGAGTTGTGGATTGTGAGGGAGAGGTGAAGGATGGCTGATTTATTTGCTAACATCCTCATCATAGCCATTGAGGAAGTGGGACCTTGTAATGTTGTTCAAGTCATAATAGACAATGCAAATAATTGTACAGTTGTTGGTTTATTGGTTGAGGAATCTTATTCACGTATCTTTTGAACACCTTGTGTTGCCCACTTCCTCATTCTTATGTTACAAAATTGATTGGATCAAAAAGTTGTAATGAAAGGTTGAAGAGATTTGATTGTTCATCACCAACCATCACATGTCGTAAGGCATATTTAGATCATTTTCAAAATCGGAGTTGTTGAATGTAAGTGAAGCAATATAATTTTTTTATAATTTTACTTAAGTTACTTAGAATTTTTTTTAAACATGTCTTAATTTGATTATGTATTGTTCTTTAAAGTTTGTTTTTAATTTTTTAATTTTTATTTTGAATAGGTTGTTGAGACATGTTTTGCCTCTTAACACAATCATCTTGATACAAATTGTGAAGGTTCAAGAGACACTTTCTAGTATGGTCATTAACCAAACTGGGTCCATATGGAGGCAAGAGAACATTAAGAGGGCAATGGATATTAAGCAAATGATCCTAGATGACTCTTTTGGGGATTGTGTGGAATATTTCTTTAGTTTCACCGAGCTTGTTTCAAGTATGATTCTTTATACTAACATGGATAAACCTTGCTTGGGAGAGATATATGATGGCATTGACTCAATGATTGAAAAGATGAAGACCATCGTAAATGTGAAAGAGCAAGATCTTGAAGAATTTTTTTTAGATAAGTGCACAAAATTATTGAAGAGAGATGAAACACAATAACCACCCCATTACATCTTCTTGCCTTTACATTGAGTCCAAAATATTATAGTGCTAAGGTTCTTTTTGTGCCAATGAGGATTGCTCCATATAGAGATTTAGAAATGGCTAGAGGGTAAAAAGAAAAATTTCATAGAATCTTCCTTGATGATGATTTGTAGGATGTAGTCATGAGTGAGTTCATTTATTTTGTACACTCCAATGGTCAAAGTATTGAAACTCTTTGTGATAAGTTCAAGAAGAATGCTCACAATTGGTGTTACTTCCATAGTTAACAATTCCAACACCGACAACCTCTTGTGATCAAACTTTTATTTCAAATAAGTTTAATAAGATTTTCTGTTTTTTATTTTTGAAGTTTCATTTATATTTTTAAAGTTTAAATTTTTATATTGTATAACTCTATCTTATTGCTTTTCCTCAATAGGTTTCTAGTTCATTTGCATCTGATAGGAATTGAAGCACATATTCCACCCACTTAGTAAAGCACAAATGATAGCAGTCAAATAGTGCACAAAATTTAGTGTATTTGCATTCCAATTTACACCTTTTGCACAAACAACATGGCTACAAGGAAGGGGACACAAGGTTGTGGGATATGGAGCCAAAGCATATGGACTTGGATGTTTGCACTTCTCAACATGCTACATTTAAGGAGCCAGATAGCGAGCACATCGGTGTGAGTGGTAGTAGCATGACTTGTGGTACTTTAGTTGTCCCTAAAATATCTAGTGTTTATGATGATGATGATGATGATGACGTTCATGATTTAGAAAGCCCATATGACATTGAAAATTGATTGTTGAACTTGATATTATTATTTTAATATTGAACTAAAAGTTTGAACAATGAATATTGTATGATATTTATCATTATCATTCATGATTTAAATGCATTCGAGTTTATTGTTATTTTGTTGATTAAATGGTGCTATGGTATTCTAAACTCAATTCTTGCTTTTAGGCTATATATATATATACATTTATGATTTTTACTTGTTTTTTATATGGATGAACCCAAAATGAACCTGAACCCCCAATTTTATTTTTCGGATCCATTAACTGAATCTGCAAACTTGAACTAGGATCTAACCCAAAACTAACAACATAGTATTGAAATATATCTATTAAAAATTTAGAGATGAGCCCATACAATGGCAGTTGGTAAATTGCTTGGTGTAAGTTTGTCTAGTTTTGTAGACACATTGAAGACACTGTTCAATGAATAATTAAGTTTGAATGTTTCAAATGTATTTCATCCAGGAAGCAAAGGATAAGGATCTCTTCTTGACACTTGTGGGCAGCCTACTATGTATTAGTAGTTTAACATTGACTAAACCTCTATCTAGAACAAGGATCTTAGTTGGAATTTGAATAAAACTTTGACCACCAAAAGATGTTTCCTTGTTGCATTGAAGGGAATGTGGCCAAAATACCAAAAAATGCCTATTGCTTTCCTTGCTGCTATGTGGTTGTTTTAGTTCCAACTCATGCTTTCTAATGATGGTTGGGTACCAAGAGTAGCTCATGGAACAATCCAACTCCCCAAATTGCAAACACTAGGCCCAATGCTAGAAGAATTTGTTCCACTTCCACCTCCAAATGTTGAAGTAGTAAAAGTTGCACTTGCATCGATTTGTTGGTTATCTTAATCTTTGTTCCTTCTTTTCTAAGGTCTCCAATTGCCATAGAATCATTAGGGTCACCTTGGATCTAAACTCACGAGTTTGGGTGAGGACTTGATGAGTCTCAATGCTATGCATGTAATGCCTAAGTTTCTTGGTGGCAAAGCTATGACCTGCCAATCACATTCGTTTTTGGTGTAGCAGGTTTCACATTTGATTAATGTGTGCCTAATATAGTAAATATCCTTTTCTTTTCCCACCTCTTTTTATTGTGCAAGTATGGTGTGTTGGCGTTTAAATTCGCACCTCTGGAATGCAGATTTGAAAACGGACAGCTATGCACAGATAAACTGCTCTTCAAATTAGGAGGGGAAGCTCCCTCTTGCTGATGATGTTTGAAAGAAAGAAAACTAAAACTAAGTTGCCTATCTTTTTGGATCAGCTTAGAGCACAAGGTTTTTTAAACACAAACGCCGCAGCTGAGATTTTCTGATAAGAAGTTCAACTACGACTAACTTAAACTAAAGATGTTCCTAACCTCTCAAGTAATAGCAGAGCAAGAGAAGTTAGAAATTAACAAGGTAGATTCTCTGACAAAAATACTTTAATAATCTCTCTCCCAACAAACACCTACACACTTCACTGTAAGCTGAAATAAAGATCATGAAAGCATAACATAGATAACGGAAATCTGAGATTTTCGACCAAGGCAAAAGAGGCTCATGATTTTATTACTCAAATCTCTGAAACAAAACTCCCTTCTAACATGCCTTGAACAAGAAATTGCAGCTAAGGAGGCTTGCAAACTTATTCTTAACACAATAGAAAACAGCAATCTCACTAACTCCTTGTTGGCTAAAGAGGCTCAACAATTTGCTTATCACAACACAAATGAACAATACTTGAGCAACAAATAGAAGGCACAATAGGCTCAGCGTTTTGTTCTCATAAGCACGGTTCCAACTAAGTGAACTGAAACTGAATAACAACTTGCTGCAATTCAGGCTCGCAATTTGCTATGACAATAACCGTTAAAGAAACTAAATGAGCAAAGGCTCTTATTTATAGAGAAGCAGAGGAGTAGGGAACCCTAAAATCTCCTTGCTTTCACAATCTAGGGCTTGCTCAGCAAGCAAACTTTATTACTAAATCTAGAAAGAAGAAACCCTAAAAGCAGAAAAAGCGGGAACGCCAACTATTACATCTTATCTTCTTTCTATCCTCAAAGAATGGATAAGGATTATTCCAAGAATAGAAAGAAAGCGGAAAGAAAGCTTCTAGAAGAAAGCTGCTTTAAAGCTCGATCACATCCGCTAGGAAGTTTGAGACTGTGTCCCGGTTCGGTGCATCTATGCCATCAACAGCAAAACACCGCTTTTCAAGAATATCTTCAGCATCTTCAATAGATCTCAGGAAATCTTCAACCTCATTGGCCGCTTTATTGAACTTTGCTGACATCACTGAAATATGACCTATCCTTCCGCCAACTGGGCTGCAACTATGAATAACATTCTGGAACTGATTTTGCACCTCCTCAAGCCTGACATAAGAACCATCTTCAAGACTGTACTGAGAGGGGATCTCTATGACAAATTCACTGATGAAAAGGAGAGCTTCAACCACCCTTTGTCTGTAGGCGATGAATTCTTCAGATATCCTCTCATAGGTTTTAACTTTGAAAACATGACGTTCTCTCCATGCAAGGATTTGTCTTTTGTGCTCCTTTGAAACTGCTGAACCGTAGGCTGTGTCTAAATCAGCAATGATAATCTCATGCCTAGGTTTTACTTCAGCCCATGTTTGTTCAAATCCTTGGATGCTTTGACGAAGTTTATGAGCATTCTCTCTCAACTGGAACATCCGAGCCAAGATCTCCTTTCCTCTGACAATGAAGCTCTCAATCCATTCCTGAGTCTCTTTCCCACATATGACCAGCTGTCTTAACTGATGGTGATCAGCTGGTGTCTCTAAGACCTGGGGCAGCAACTGGGTTGCTTGTGAAGAACCACGAACAAGGTTAGAGATGAAAAGCCTAAGCTGCTGATTTTCAGCCTTGAGGGCTGCCTTGTCTTCTCCATCTTTAAGCACTCTTTCATGTAGGTTTTAGGATACAACTTTGAAGAGACTCAAATCTGCATGTCTGGTATTTCTACCAAGATTAGCCTTGACCATTACAAAATCATCCATGTTCACCTCATCTCTATTCTTATCTTCTGGAGGCACAGCAGTCTCTACAACAATCTCGTTATCAGGATTCCTATCAAAGTGAACTTGCTTCTTTGCCTTCTTCTTAGGAGGTTCCTGATAGATATTATCGAGATCATCAACACTCACTTGATATGAAGGCCTTCTCCTAGCCCTTCCTAAGGAGTTCTCAAGCCAAGACACCGTAGTATCTTTACTAACTTCCTCAGGAGGTACTGCTGCGATCTCTTCATCATCTTCGATATCAAGATCAATGTGAATTGGTGACGAACCCGTCAAAGGTACAGGAACATGTGTTGAAGGCGGCTCCTCTGCTTCATTCTGAGGTATGGGCTCGTCAAGAGGAACTTCTGAATCAACTGTAGGCTGTTCCTGTATGACTATGCCTGAGAAATCCAACCTTCTCTTTACATTTTTATTTGATCTACATCCTTTGATGCCATCTTGAGACTGACTTTTACCCTTTCCTTTTGACTGTGCTGTAGAAGAAGAGGGAATTATCCTTGGCGGCTCTGCTACTGGAATAGAGTTCTTCCTTTTGAGCACTAAGAAAACCTTACTATACTCAATGACTTGTCTTGTTCTGTCTTCAACTGAAAGAGATTCCTTGTTTGCCCAATTAACTTGTGGAAGAGGCTGATCCTCGATTCTTTTCTGAGTGTACATTGGTAGAAGAACATCTTCATCATCATCAGAGAGCCCTTCTATATCTTCATTTAAGCAATCTTTCATCTGATGGAGAGTCAACCTGCTGTAGCTACGCCTTCGCACTTCAAACTCATCTGCACAGTTAGCCCAAAAATCTTCAAGTGCGGGTATGTGATTGTAATTCTTCTCCAACCGGCCAGCATAGACACCATGAGGATCAAATGATCGCCTCTCGCTGTAGGATTTGAGACCGAATTTATCTAACTCTTCTCCTATTGTCTTGGCATCTGTAGCAGTCCTTCATGTATAAATTCCCAACCCTAATGGAAAATGGAGGGAGGGTTTCCTTCTGTTCCTCAAGACTGTGTGGACACCATGGGCCTGCCTCAAGAACTCCATGAAGATGACCTCATCTGACGGGTACCTTGGCAACATGAGTGGGGCACCTAAATAACCATAGACCCTGAGATAGGTGAAAGTAGGAAACTGAATAAACCAATCTGCCCTCGCCATGGCTGCCACGGCAGGCCCCGAAGAGATCTGAGGCGTGTAACTTCGTTGTCAAAGGTCCTTGTGTACATCAAGAATGCCTCGTTCACCCTTTTGTAGTGGTGCAACGACTTTGTGAATTCCAACTGGGGATAATAGTTATATATGTGTTGAACACTCAATGATCCCTCGGTGTTTAATCCTCTGAATTGACCTTGATAGGCCACCAAGTAGACTAGATATGACACCATGTGGAATACATGAAACTGAAAATATTCTGTTATTTGCTGATGTAGGCAATCACTAATCAAAGTAGGCCAGTCATAAAACTCGGTTTTCTTCATAATGTGAGGTATGGCATAAAACATCCAAGGTTGGAACTTGGTGGCATCCTCGGAACCAGTGACCCTGTTGAGCAAAGTGATGATGATGGCAACCTCGTCCTTGAACTCCCCTCGTCCGACATTCTTGGGCAATGTCTTATGTTTTTCTTTCATCCATCTCTGGGCAATCTTCTTGCTGTATTTGTCTTTATGCATATTCCACATCTTTTCACATTCATCCCTCGAAAGAGTTACACTTTCAGGCCACAGGGGAATGGAAAAACACTTTTCAACCATATCAGGCTTTAGACTTCAAATCAACCTACCATCTGCTGACTGGATCTCCCTAGTAGCCGGGTTGTAATGCTTAATGCAAGCGATTACGAACTCAAGGCTCTGAACTGATATAGGAATAGACGCTGTTGCGAGGAGTCCAGAATAGACCAGATTCTTGATTGAAGTGTTGCCTGCTCTCTCCAAGGCACGTAGGTCGAACACCGGCTTGACATGATGCAAGTCTGTCTCAGCTGTTTTGATGTAATTGTGAAAAAGTGCTGATTCGGACTTGAAAACATTAGGAGTGTACTCCATTTCAGAAAACTTGAAGAATGACTGTGAACTCGCCTTGGTTCAGACAAGTCTTGTGCAATTTCTATTTTAGAATGTCATTTTGTGCTCAAATCCGGGACGAATTTTTTGAGAATTTTTTCTGAGATATGGGTTTTGTTCAGAATGACGATACAAGACAACCCAGATCGTCCGTTTTTGAAAATCTTGAATTTTGACTGCAAAAGCAGCAAACCCTAATTTCTTTCAATTTTTCCCGAAAAAAGCTGGCATCTGGGTTTTGTTCAGAATATCGTTAGAAATGAACCCAGTTGATTGGATTTGCAAAACTATGACGTTTGATTGAAAAAGCAGCCAACCCTAGGTTTTTGGAAAAAGCTGCGATATGGGTTTTCTTCAGAAGACTGATTGGAAAGGACCCAGATGGTTGAATTTTGAATGCACTGAGGTTTTCACTGACATGCAAGATAAAAGAACTTGCTGCAACTTGATGAAGTTTCTTGAAAAATTCTTCAGAAGATAGAGGCAAAAGACCCAGATGACTGAAAAATTGAAAGCCTTGGCCTTCTGCTTGAAAAACTTGATCTTCTGGAACAAAAAGCTTGAAAGAACAAGGGTTTATGCTTGCTGGTCTGAAAAATCTGATGTAAAACTAGCAACTATGGATTCTTGAATCACAAAAATTCTTCAAACTTGCTGCTCCAACTTTCTCCTCTGGATGCTACCTGCAAAAATAATGAAAAATACATTGAAAAGAAGTGTTAAATAGACTTAGGTTTTGATTTAGGTTTTGCTTTTTTTTTCTCTGCTTTTATTTCAAAACCCTAAATCTCATCTCCAGTTTGGACGCCATCCTCTTCCTCTTCTTTCAAAATTTGAAAATCTTGAAAATCTCAAAAATCTCTAAGGCATGGAAATTTGGGCGCCTTTCTCCAAGAGGGGCGCTCAACTTCACCAGACTTAGTCAAAATTTCCACTTTTTCAACTTTCCTCATTTTAACACGCCACTTCGCCTTTGATTTCCCGTTGACAGGTTTACCCGACAGGCGAGCTGAGTGGTTCACTGCGGAGCCGGACTGATTCTGAAGAAGACGTTCTGGAGGCACCTCCTGCTAAAAACTTGATTTCGACCTCCGAATTCACGGGAGGCTTTTCCTTCTAGGGGCGCCCAGTTTCTTCAGTGTTAGCCATTTTTTTTAATTTCCAAGTTCTTCATTAACTTCTCTTCCGCAGATGATCTTATTAAATCTTGAGCTCCGGGCGTCGGATTGCTGAATGGCTATGCTCATCGCGAAGCTGACGGAGAATGAAGAGGGGTCCTCTGGAGACACGTTGGTCAAAAAGTGAATTTTTACCCTTCAAAAGGTTGGGCGCCTATCTTGACTGGGGGCGCCCAGTTTACCAACACTTAGTTTATTTTTTGACTTTTTCACTTTTGCTTTTGGATTTCTCTTTTCAACTCTCATCGGACCCTCTGTTCAGCCTTTTGAATCTGATGATTGCGAGCTCCGTTTGTCATGCTGAATAGCTCACTGCAAAGCCAGTTGAATTCTGAAGGCATCTCGTTGTAACTTCGACTGCAAATTCCTCTGTTTGCACCCTTGAAAAGTTGGGCGCCTTTCTCTTCTTAGGGCGCCCAGTTTCTCCAGACTTAGAAAAATTCTCAATTCAATCTTCTTCAAGTTTTAGATCTTCATTTTATACCTTCTACTTTGACTTGAATTTGCTGGAGACTGGATCGTCGGATGCTCTGACGGGGATATCCATCGCGAAGCTGACTGAACACTGAACAACTTCTATTGGGGATCCAAACCCTAATTTCTTCATCTGGTGACCTAAAAAGGTGGGCGCCTTTCTTCAACAGGGGCGCCCAAACTCAGCAGACTTAGAAAATTTTCATGACTTTTCACTTTCCTTCCTCGATCCT
>VDFB02006732.1:0-16353 GCA_007258455.2 Sequoia sempervirens | reverse complement strand
TCCTCTTCAAATTGATTACAAAGAAGTTTTAATGTATTTTCATGTTGTTGATTTGAATAGGTTTAATATATCATTTGGTCCTAGGCCAAGGTTTGAACATGTGCAAGTTGTGTCTTATATTATGTATCTATTAGGAAAAGAGGGTTGTACACGTTGCACAAGAAGGGCATATTTTAATTATTTAAAATAAATATATTTTTGTGGTGCATCTAAGTGACATGTTTAGCCACATTAAATATTTATTTGGGTCCACATATAAAGTTGTATGTAACATTGTGTTAGTTATTTTATGTGTGGGAGATAGAATAATAATAATTATTTAGGTAACATATTTAATAATATGAAAACTTAGTATTAAAAAGTAAATGAGGGGTCAATTGTTTTGTGTACTCATGGTTTTATCTTACCACTTGATTGTATTCAAGTGTGAACTTGAGTCTATAAAAGAAAGTGCATGTTTAGTGATTAAGGTTGATTGGGTAAGTGGGTTGTCATTGTATTGAGTTTCTCTTGTGAGTGTATATGTGGAGTATGACATGAGATGTGTGGTTATATGCTTGAACAAATGGAGAGTGTATTGGAAGAGCTTGATATTTCAAAATTATTCATACAAACTGTGTAAGTGCATTGTAATGTTTTATTGATGAATAGTGTGGATGGCTTTGAAGGCTAGGTTTTTTTTCCTCTATGAGGGTTTTTATAGGGTATATCTTGTGTTATCTTTTTGAGCTATCTACTTGATCTTTGCATTAAATATTTATTCTATAATTTTGCATGCATGTTTTTCTCTCATGGTGTTATCTAGGAAAAAGATTGATCATTTTGGGTATATGCATTTATTTTCTAACATTGGCAACTTAAATGTATGTATGGAGAGTTGTCATGGCTCTTTATAATTAATTTTTTATTTCAGTCATAGATTTGTAGGAGAATTTGGGTTGACAAGCAACCCATTGTCACTAAAAACATTATTACGTTTTATTTCCAACAAAAAATCACCTTTTACTCATGAGGTTATTTTGTCTAAAATGTTATCTTGTTAAACATGCACTTGAAAGAGTACTAAAAACATACTCTATAGTTGTTACATGCCATCTATAAATAATTTTAAGCATTATTTAAATTTCATAGGCATCCTATAGTGTATAGCTTTACATTGAGGTTGCTATAGACTTTGGAAGACTACTACATGAATATTAGAAGTTGTTGTTAATGAAGGAGTATCCCAAGGTGTAAGAGGAATCTTGCATCAACAAAAAAATATTTTCTATTACTTTGTTTGTTTGTTTGTAGGTTTATAGTTACATTCTAGTCATTAGTCAATCACTACATATCCTACCACATTGAACAACACACTTGCACTTTTTACCTCATGGTTGAGATCCTAAACTCTACATTTATTGTACATCATCACATTCACTTTCTATGAATTTTTTATCACCACAAAAATCTAAGTTATTCTTTGACCCACCATGTCACCACAATTATTTTTGAAGATTCCTTTATAAATTCTAGTTGTATACATTTCATAAGGAATTGGGCTTTTCCCCAACTTGTATTCTATTGATATCATTTCTAAGGCTAGGGATACTTCCTAATCATCACTCATGGTAATTTGAGAATAGTTTAGATTGATATATTTTTTTAAAAAGTTTTGAAGCATGATAATTTTCACTTCATTATAATATCATTATAATTCTATAATTCATACATTCCTATTTGTAATAAAAAGGATATGGTCTAACATATTGGAAGACCTTTATGGTTGATTGTAATTCATTCATTACTAAGAATAAATAAAGATACTATTGTCATTTGTTGTTTCATTTCATTTCATTCTTGGATAGTCTTTCATTAGTACATAAACTAGTATAAAAGCATAATATTTGGTATTTTGAAGGTTCTACAGTCTACTTGTGAAAAAAACACTAAATTGAGGTGCATTCTACAAGAAGATTGAAAAAATAGTGTTGAATGAGAGGTAGTTACAAGGAGTGATTGTAGATGGATAACCAACTTGAGGCAATTTGCACTAGATTCTAGGTGGAGATGCCTTCATGAAGAATTAATGTGTTGCTAGCATTATTGAGAGAATGGAATAAATGTTAGAGATGGTGAGGTGATAAAATTCTAGTTGTATGATGTGGAAAATGATATTGAAAGATTTAAACCTTGAAGATGAAAATAAGAGTGATGAGGACGAAAGTGAAAGAGAACATGTGAAATTTTTTGACCAAGGTTTAGAAAACCTAGAAGAAGAAATAGATCAAGTAAAACATTGAAGATTTTTCAAAATTGGAAATATACCTCAAATAATTTTAATTTTTTTTTTAATGATTTTAATCCAATATATTTGATTGATTGGATATATGATTTAAACGAATATTTTGAGTGTGAACAAATTATAGATCCTAAAAGGGTTAGATTTTCTAAAACTAAGTTGAAAGGACATGTTTGGTGAAAATACATACAATTAGAAGAGAAAGAAGAGGAAAAGAAAATAGAAAAAAATGAGAGTTAATGGTTTTAAAGTTAGAATAAACTTATACCTATTCAATATGAGTTAGAATTGTTGAAAAGGTTGCAAAATATAAAATATATAGATAGGAAAATGAATGAATATATTGAAGAATTCAATAATATGGAAATTAAGACTCGAGATAGTGAAGAAAATAAAAAATATTGTCAAATATATTAATGGATTGAGAGGAAATATTCAATAGGAACTTAGATTACTAAGGTTTAAAGAATAGAAGTATTTCAATTTACAATAAAGGTACTTGAAGTATTGAAAAAGAAATTTGAAAGAAAACAATACTAGCAAAGAGGAAGAGGAGAAGATCTTAGTATTATTATAAAAGGACATGAGGAAGATGCAAAAGAAAGGAATAATGATAACACATATTGGATTGACTATCACATGTACCAAAATAAAGGAGGAAATACGGTGAAGTTTCAAAGTTGTCACACTTCAATGTAACTTATCAGCACAACTAAATTTAAGTATTTTCAAATGAATGTCAAATTTGGTCAAACATATCCAATCTAAATGGATTCATTGTGGATAAATGATATTTTTCCCACCATTTTTTGAAATGGAAGTTTCCACTAAATATATATTTATTAACATTTTGGGACCAATTTACCAAAAAATAAAATTATTTGAAAACCTTGTTGTTCTAATAATTCCCACTCATTTAAATAAACTTAAAATGCCTTATTATAGACCCTATAAGTGTAGTTTTAAAAATATATTTTTAAAAATTAATTTATTGTTTTATATATATATTTTTTTCCCAAAGAGTAAGTTATCAACACTAAAATATAAGGCCAAATTTTTGATGAAGAAAAAACACTAAAGTTTATTAAAAAATAAGATGCACTAGAGAAAAGATTCCATGATGAGAATATATTTCTTTCTATTTTGGATAGAAATTCAAGACAAAAAGTTATGTCCCATTGAAATAGTTGTGATTTTAATACACAAATTATATTTTTTATTTAAATAAATTTATCACAATGGAAAAAATAAACTATGCACTAAAACTTCAAGTAATAAACACAAAAGAAACTGAAGGAAAATGATATACTCTATATAGAGAAAAATTCAACTTAACCTCATTCTTTTTATCTTTTTATCAACAACTATATTATAATGTCAATTATATATAAAGGATTTAAGGACTATGTTGTACTTGAAATTAAAATTTTTACCACGCTAAGGCATTTTGAAGAAGCGGTCAAAAGTCTTGTTAAAATTGTCAAAAAAGGTCAAATTGGGAATTTGCATGTCTTGCATGGGGGTCAAAAACTTGAAATTTTCAAAATCTAATGATCCAGGTCTACTCAAAGCAACCAAGTCTACAAAACCTAGATCTCAATTTTTTGGCCCTAAATTTTAGGAAAAATTAATTTTTAGAGTCTTTCTAAAAATAGAACTTTTTGGTTTCTTTTGAAATGGATGATGGAATTTTTTTCTAGGCCAGAAAATTTCTAAAATAGAAATTTTGGCTTCCAGGCTTGGGAATTGATTTTGATTACTTAAAATACTCCTTGTTAGTCCTAGCCCAAATAAAATCGGCTAAAAGATTAAGGTTTTTCTCCCTTTAGTGGTCTACTCTCGCTTTTCAAAAGTTTTTTAGGAACTCCAATGTCATTAATGGAGGTCAGCTCAACTGCGTTAGATCCAAAGTCCTAAGCACTAAGGCTAGATCAAGAACCTAAATAAATTATCGAGGAAAGAAGAATGCAAAATGCTCTGTTGGAGAATCTTGAAAATTGGAAAAAATGACTAAGTCTAGAAAAACCAGTGCCCTACCTCACTAGGGCACCTGTGATTCAGAGTCTAGTACCCCCATCTCCAACAATCAACAATGACAAGCACGTAGAAATGAAGGGTAAAGTTGAAATTTGCAAAATAAAAACTTCAACACCGGAAACATGGGTGCCCTGTGGAGATAGGGTGCCTCCAAATTTTCAAGAGGTCAATGATGGAATTAGGTTTTCATCCTTTATAATTTGTTGTTCGGGACCTTCCCATATTTGTCTAATCTATCGGGCCAATATCATGGATCTAACGTAAGAAGTCTTAATAGAGAAGTAGAATGAAAATAATGAAATTACTGGCAAATATTATAAGTTTAGAATTGGGCCCTATGAGGATATAGGTGCCTGTGGTTGTGGAGGCTCAAATCCAACAATTATGGTTTTCCAGATCAGTCAATCTCTTCATAATTTTTCTAGGTTTTTATTGAATATCTTAGCCAGATCATTAGGCTTGCCAATTGCCAACAATTTAGATCGAACGAAGGGCACAACATGAGGTTTTAATTTTGAAGGCTGAAAAAGAGCCAAAAAAATGGCTAAGGCTAGAGATCTTGGGTGCCCTAGGAGGAGATAGGCGCCCAAGATTTTGGGTCATCAAATGGATGAATTTGCAGTTGTAGCCCAAAATGTTTCTTCAAGATAGGCAAACCAACTTTCCAACACAATCATCAACAAGCTCATTGGAGTCGGCAGTCACCAAATATGGAAGACGGAGAGGGATGAAGTCAAAGGAAAAAAAATGAAAATATCAAAATAAATTCTAACTCTAGAAGAGTTGGGCACCCTAGGTAGCCAAGGTCACACAACATTTTGAGGGATCAAATGAAAATTTTATTCAAAGTTGCCTCCAAGATAATCTCTTGAGATTTAGTCAAGCTTCATGATGGATCATTCTGCTAGTTCATAGGATTTACTAAGTGTCCAGAAATCAAGATGAAATTGAGATAAAATTAAGAGAAAAGTTGAAATTTCAAGAAAATTGGCTAAGTCTGCTAGTCAAAGGCGCCCAATGTTTCATGCCTTAGTCAATTTTTCCAAATTTTATCTTTCAACATTAAAAAGCGTTTGAATTCAACGAGCCTACTCAAGATTAGCTTCAAAGGATTTAAAGAAGAGAATAAAAGTGTTTTTTCCTCAAAATCTATTTAAGGAGGCTTAAAAATTCATTATTCACTTTTTGTAGGTTGGCATCCAAGAGAAAGAGAGGAGGAAACATAAAATTTTATTCTCTTTAGGATTTGAGAGCCAAAACGTGGTGCTTTTTCTCAGTTCTTTATATTTTCTGGATCAACACACAAATGAGCTCACTTTTTCATACTTTATTTCTCTAGGGCATCAATTTTCAAAAGAACCCTAGGGTCAATATTTTCAAATTTCAATAATCTCGGTTAGCTTGGTTTTCAATTCTCTACAACTTCAAAGAATTTTTCAACTTTCAAGAACCCGCTTTTTTCATAGATGTCTAAGAAATCTTTAGTATTTTCAAAATCTGCTCATCTAGGTCCATCTCAAACATGATTCTGCACAAAACCCAGCTCTCAGCTTTTTTGATGAAAATCCTAAAATTTTAGGGTTTCTGCTTTTTTGACTAGCCTTCAGTATTTTCCAAATAGACGATCTATGTCCTCTTGAAATGAAGTTTTCTACAAAAACTAGGTTCTAGCTTTTTTCAAGAAAAATGCTTTTTTAGGAGAAGTCAACCTTCAATTTTCAGCCATTTGCACAAAAGGTGTCTAAACATAGTCTAGTGTACTGTTAAAATTCAAGTTTTTTAGCATACAGTATTCTCCTATGGAGTTTAGAGCCAAAAATGTGTTGTATCATGATTACCTGAATAAAAAGATGTTGAGAAGTACTTTTTCAATACCACCATGAACAAAAAAAATCATCTTAGTTGAAGAATGTGAAAGGGAGTGGTATGAGAAAAAGGACAAGTAAAGGAAAAGAGTTGTATAATACTCTTCCATTGAAAAATTAGAAGAAGTGTCAGAAGCATAAAAGTTGTGAAAGATATGGTGAAGCGAGAGGATATATTTATAAAGGATCATCACTCTAGTTGCAAATCCATTGGGATTAGCAAGATTTGATAAAAAGCTAAAGATGTCAAAAAATTCCTAAGTTCAATTGCAGAAGGTGAGGGAATCCTAGAAAAGTAGAATATTGTTATAAATAGTATTGATGTTCCTAATAGAGATATAGTTTCCCACTTTTTGGTAGATGTGGTTGAGATTTAAATAAACAGTCATTTAGAAGCTTTCTCCAAGCTTTCTTTCTATTCTTGTCTCAATTCTTATCCATTCTTTGTGAAGGATAAATATCAAGATGTAATAGTTGTCATTTCCCTCGTTTTAATGCTTCCATATATTGTTAGATGCTGATCTTGTTTTAGTTTTAGAAATAAAGCTTGCATGATGGTAAGTCTTAGTTGTAAAAGCAAGGATTTTAGGGTTCCCTAATCCTCTCGGGCTTGTGTATAAATAAGGGTGAAATTTCTTTGCCTATTTTTCTTGAACTGCATTCTTGTGATAACAAATTGCTGAGCCTATTTTGCCTGCAAGTTGTTGTATTTTAGTTTCAATTCACTTAGTGTAAGAGAAAGCTTGCATGCCTCTTTAGCTGCAAGTTATTGTTCAGTTCTTGTGTCTTGTGTCAATGTATTCTGGTTGATCACTAAACTATAAGCCCATCTTGCTACAATCCTGCTGTCCCAAAAGTGTAATCTTTGTTACTTGAGATTTGAGAAATAAAGTCTTGTGCCTACTTTGCCCTGATATAATGTCTCATATTTCTGTTTTATGTGTTATGCTTATATGATCTCTATTTCAGCTTGCATTGAAAGTAAGTAGATGTGCATTGGAAGAAAGTTTATTTAAGTATTTATGTCAAAGAATTATTCCTCGTTCATTTCTAATTCTCATGCTCTGCATTTACTTGAGTAGTTAGAAACATCATTAGAGTAGGCTTTAGTTGTAGCTGAACTTCAAAGAGAAAATCCCAAATATGACACACTTGAGTTTTATAACCTTGTGCCTTAGTCAACAAAAAAGATTGGCAAATTAGTTTTAGCTTACTTCTTTTACAACATCATCAAAGAGGTAGCTTCCTCCTAATTCAAAGAGTAGTTAATCCTCTGCATAGTTCCCATTTTTAATCCACATACCGTGAGGTGCGAATTGAAACACCAAATAAAATACAAAAATATATTTCTTGGTACGAGGATTAGTAGGTATTGGAAAACTAAGATATTTCAATGTCAAACATATTTTGTAGGGAAAGAAAAATAAAAAGGATTCTCATAAATTTCATTGATTGGATCCTCTAACACCAAAATATCTTCACAAATAGGAGAGATATTGGGAGAAGACCAAATTTAATTGTCATGATTGTCCACTATTGTATTCTCTTTCATTAAAACATTCTCATAAGTGGGAGAGATGAACTTTTTCTTGGCATGCTTAGAAAGGTAAGATACTAATATTGTGTGCCCAAAAATGAAAATTACTTTTATCCCACTTATGCAAAGCTTTAGGAATGTAAACATCATGTGATCCAAAAAGAAAATTACTTCTTTTATCTATATTATGCAAAGCTTCAAGAATGTAAACATTTTCAAATCTAATAATTTTGCTATTGAAATGATTTTCAATGTTTTAAAGATGACTACACTAAATGGATGCTTCTTAGGACCTAGATGAATAAAATAGAAATTCTCAAAACTTTCCAGACTAATACTATAGGTTACCAATAGGCCTAGGAAGCGTAGAAACCACAAAAAAGCCCAGAAAATATGGTTTTTATAGGCCACGAAGGATGGCTTTTAAAAAAATAAAAAATGCAATTTTTGAGTGATTATATGTGTTCTCTATTCCAAGTCTTAGAATTGTATTTCTGTAATGGAATTTTCCATAATTTGATGACCTAATGCAAGTAAAATTAATGACAATTGATGAACTATATGACACTATTTGAAATGCAATTTTGACTCAATTTTTGAGTGTGAATGATGAAAAGTACACTAATATGCAAACACTATGCAAGATTAATGTGATATTATATAATTTTTGTTGAATTTTTAGATTTAAAATGAATGTAAAATGCAAGTTTACACCTAAAATTCAATGCAACTTTATGCCAAATTTAGAAACCCTAAATGCAATGAATTGATACAAATCCTAGATCTAAGGTATGAATGCACTCCAAATCAGAAATTAGAATGTTCAAAACTTAGGTTCACCAAAATGAAACATAAAAAATTGGGTTAGGGTTCAAACACATAGGGTTTTATACTAAATTTGGAATGTTTCACCAAACTTACTATAAATAGAAATGGGAAAATGGAGTGAATGAACCAACCTATTCTTCTATTTCATCCAGGAAATGAGATCTCTCAAGTTAAAATTCACTTTCAACCCTTAAGTGAGTGAATTCTTTGAGGAATCTTGCAATTTCCCTTTATGTGTTAGAACGAGGGTATTGATTAAACAACACTTTGGGGAGAAAGATTAAAAATAGTAAACTAACTCCAAAATGCAATCTACAACTTGGATCTTGAAGATTAAGCTCGATACTAATGGAACCAGAAATTAGATCACAAATCATAGAGAGGTAAGATGATGTGTACCACTCAGCAAAAGTGTTTTTCTAAAGTTGACTTGGGACTCATTTTCCCATGGCCGAATGGGTCCTATGTTAGGGTTTTCTGCAACTTTCAGGAGCCTCTGCAATAGATCTGAATCTCTCAATTTTACCAAGTTTCAAGTTTAGAAAGCAAAAAATAAATTTTGTAATTGAGTTTTCATGAGATGACAACTTTTGTGACAACTATTGCAACTTTTACAACTTCTTCAAATTTTCTTTTCAATAGATCTTCAAGATTTTTGCCACCTAAATCTGCAAGCACAAATTAAGAGGGAATTTTTTTTGTTTTTGGTGAATGGGGTTTTGCCTTCCAGTCAAACCCCATTTTGGTAACCAAACCTTGAAATGAAACAAAATAGCATGAAAGGAATGATGAATGAACAAATCTATGTCACAACTCACCAAACCATTGAATGAACCTTGGAATGGAAATCTACAACTTGCATGAAATGGATTCAGTGGATGTGCATCTTGATCTTGAAATTTGATTTGAAACAATGCCTTGGATGCTTGAATGGATCATGAACTCTACATCAACATATTAGCTCTGATAACATGCATGATGCAAGAAGAATTTGACATGATAATTGGATCTTGATTGCTGCAATAATTCTTCACTAAATCTACTCCTGAATGCCTTGAATTGCTCTTGAAATGCTCTTGTAAAATCTAGATTTCTTAGATCAATTGTTCTCATAAAATTGCTAGGTGAAACTTAGTGAAATGACCTTATATTTATAGGTATGTAACATTAATTTCCTGAAATTCAAATAACACAAGCTACCATGTGAATATTGATTTGAATATGTTAAAATATTGCCAAAAATATAATTTGAATTTTTAGGTCCTAGGTCTAAGTGAGGGTTATGTTGAGGCATTAATGAATGTCGGGTTTCCTCTTCAAAAAATGCAATTAATTAGGATTGAATTTTAATTAAAGGGGCCAATTAAGGAAAATTAACCTCAATTAATTAATGAAGCCCTAAATAAGTGTGAAAGTGTAAAGATGTATACTCTACAACGCTAAAAATAAGGCACAATTAAGTTCATTTTAATTAATAGGGCCCTAAAATCAATGTGAATCTATAAAATACATATTACAACACTAAATTAAGGCATAATTAAGTTAATTTTAATATTTAATTCCTAATTAGGTGTGAAAATGTAAAGGGATACATTTTTCTACACTACAATAGTAAATAATTTTCCAGAATTCAAGAGTTTTGTGATTTTACATTATGAAACACAATTATGCAAGAAATTTTAAAAATATTTAATGATGAATACAATTTGGAAATTAAATTTTCAATGTAATGCACATAATTTTAGCGATCTTATCTTGACAAATCTAAAAGTTGAAATCTTGTATAATTTTTTAATAGTAATAATGCACTTTTTCAACTTTTTCACTATATGAAAATACCTATTTATGAATGTTTTCAACATTTTCAGATTTGACTTTGGGCCTAATATAAGTTATCAATGCAAACATGAACTAATCTTATGTTGCAATGAATGAATTTAACCGTAGATGCAAAATGTAATACAATTTTTTTCCTTTTTCAATGCTTTTTCTAATGAATATGCAAGCCTAAATGATAAAATGAAATTACTCTAAAATCTATTTCAGATTTGGAATGATAGCATTAGATTTTAGAGGTACTAAAGTGTTTAAAACATGTAGGTTCACCAAAAAAAATGGTGGGGAAAAGGATAAAGATCCCCTTCCCAAGTTGTTTTGATTGATTGGGTTAAAGATGACCTCAAGAGCCACTTGGTTACAAACCTATTAGAAATAGCCAAAATGAAAAATCATATATCCTCAATTCAATTGTTTAGTTATGTGGTGTGTGTGGATGATGTGATGTGATGGGATGAGAAATTTCTAATTGCAATGATCTAACTATGAAATCTATTCAAATGCAATGATTTGTTATGATTTATGAAAAACTAAATGTAGGCAAAAACATTACAGTTGCAGAAACGAGGAAGGTAGATACACATGCACCTGCCATGTAAATTTGAGCCTAATATTGCTAGTATAGGGCACAAGGATGCCCTAGACAGTCTTCTTCCTTTCTTAGATCTAAAAATGCAGGCTTTAAGACACTAGTGTTGCCGAAACTTTGTCTATTGATAAGAAAATGTAGATTTCGTGACTTGTCAACTTGTAGGCTTAGAGTGCATGAATGAATAAGTAGCCTTAAATCTTCCTTCAACTCACTTTAGATCTGTAACTTGCACACATGAGTGGAGAGGAAGGGTTGCGCCATATAGGGGCTTGCCTCACTCAAAGCCTATGTTGTTATTTCTACCTCCATAATGGAAAATTATGATAAACAGAGAATGTATCCTTGGATGGATAGAGGCTAATTGATAAAAAAGTAATGAATTGGCAACTTGTTGGAACCCACCACTTATATATGATCTCCTTGATAGATTAAAGTCACACTCATCACCTTCAAGTATCAATTGTTGCTTGATTCGATTTTATTTGATGAACTACAAGTGTTAGTACTCATAAACAAAATGAATTCAAACATATGACCATCTTACATAACACATGACATGATGCTTGAATGACGAAATCCTACAATAATATTGATAATTATTCTCTTGACTACTTTTGAATGCTTTTAAGACACTTGGTTTTTTCAATTGAATTCACTTACCAAGTTAAAATGGTGAAAATACTTTGTATTTATATACAATAATTCTAATTTCCCAAAAAACAAATATTGATAGATGACATTTGAATTGGAATTAAATTAATAAATTACTAACACCAACATATCAAATTTGGGGACTACTTAAGTGGTCTAGGGCATAGGGCACCCTAGACAAGATCCCTTCTTTTTTCAAAATCAAAAGTGTCGGGGGTAAAATATTAAATGCATATTTTGATTTCCCATGTTTGTTTTTTCAATAATGTTTATAAAAATAGAAAGTTAATGCATAATAGGTCCAAGGACATAGTGGTGAGCAAAACCTAGTGTGAAATTGTCAAAGGTGGGAATTTTCGACGCTACAGGAAGATATATTTCTTGATTGGCACATCTTAGGGAAGGTATATCAATTGCTTAACATCTTACATAATTATAAGACTAATTCGAATTTCATCTTTTCTTGCAAAGAAACTTACCTCCAAATTACCAGTAATAGAAAATTAATTCAAATAACTATGTATCCATTTATGAGTCTTCATACTTACAAATAAATTATTATCCCTTGATAATAATGAAATTTCTTGACCATAATGCTAGCAATGATATTAAGATCCACAACATCCATACATTTTATTTTTCTAAACAAATACAAAATCTTCAACATTTCTCAACAATGTTAACTTACTTTAACTCATTCACATATATTTTGTAGACTATAAAGCCAGTTCGAGAAGGAAAAAAATAAATAAATATAGAGAAAACCTGAACTTCACCGTATCAAACCACCAAATCAAAATGATTTCCAGACCGTAACCTCTCTATGCCCATGCCGCATGAATAGTAAACAAATATAAATCACTACGACTAGCAAAAAAAATAAATAGAGTTACCACTTCATGACAATACCATCCTCCTATAGAACTTCTTTATTGCTAGATTTCCATTTCCATTAGTTCTCTTCTTCACTGCACTTTTCATGATTTTCTTCACACTTTAGCCTTGTAAGTTTGATTCACAGCCTAAGATTTTTGAGCAGGATATTTTTGAAAAACAGAGCGAGCACTCAACACATCCAAGATAACAAAAACTTATTTCAAACCAAATGAAGTAACCTTATTCCCTCAACGTTCAATGCAAAAAACAGAAGAAACTACAGGGTTGGTGTAATGTTGTTGGTTTGTACAGAAGAAAAAAACCTTTCCCTCAAGCCACGCCATCCCTGACTTCGATATTTCGCTCAAAGGCACACTCGAATAACTTGTGCAATGATTCGAGATTTCACTCATAGGCAAACTTGAATAGCATGCACAATGAATGTTTTCACATTGCATACCATTCTTTGAGTATCGGCTCCTTTGAACCTTCTCAGACTTCAGACAGCTTCTAAATGCCTCTACAATCAAATGCCTAGCAGTCAAATACATTTATCATTGCTAAATATATGGTATCTACATGCTAATTATTACAGAATCCACATCCTCCATGGGCTTCTTATCTTTAAAGACTTGTAGACTCAGGCACTCCATTTTATTTCATGAAGTTTGTTGTTTATGATAGGTGCAGGAACAATTGTGCTCTGATACCATATGAAGAGGCTAAATACTTGATCGTTTATTGAATGCAGCTGAATCATTTTTATACAGGAAAGAATACAGTTACTTCAACTGTAAGTATGCAACGACTGGTAATTGCATAACACTAATTAGTGGAGAAGGGTATATAATGCAGAAGGGTCTAATAGTGGGGATAGAAGTAGTCCTCAGTGGATCCCATAGTGGAACACTTTAATATCCAATTGCAAAACATTTTTTATCCATAAAGTATGCAAAGTGACAAATCATGTGATGCCACATCAGCACACCAATAAAACACGACTTAGTGCACCACTACAGATCTCACTTTTTTTTTGGGACCTTTTGGATACCTCAACAAAAAGCATGTTGATGTGGCCCTAAAACGAAATATAGAAGCACATGAGTTGTCAAATAAACTGTTGTGCAGAATTGGGAGTGATTTGAAATTTCCACACAGGATTTTGAGAAACACGAAATTAGGGTGCTCCACTATGGGCCCCTCTGCCCTAAGCAAGTGTTAATTAATTTATTTGTTTAGGAACTAAAGTTTTATTTAATTGATTGGTTTAGTTATTTGATTTTAGAAGACCAAAGGAAAATTTAAGAATAATGAACAGCAGATAATTAATTACTTATCTAATTTGTGAAAGATTAGTATGAAGAAGTAAAGAGGAATTTAGGGCTTCTACAATTACATTTTAAAATTCTTGAATTCTATTCAAGATGTGATGTTGAAGCCTTATTTTTCCTTAACCTAAATGTAAACCTAAGAAATCAATATTATTGTTATGAATGCCCATTTTCTTAGAATCTATAAACAAATGCAATTTTGTTTGATGGATTTAAATAAATTATTTAAATATTGCTCATGTTAAAAAATATTGTTATAAAAAACAATAATATAATCAATATATACAACACAACATTATTTTAAATTTCTAAGTGTCTTATTCATTTTTTTAAAAATATGTTGTTGTAACGTAGAGACCAAAATGAATTACATTTAATTCATATAGTCGTTGAGGGATTGAAAATGTTATTTTATACTTATCTTCTTCCTTTGCCTTTATTTGCCAGAATCTATATTTGCAATCAAACTTAGATAATATTTTCTTTGTTGTTTCTTTTCTAATCAAAATTGAACTTAAATAGATTAGATAATGAATGAAAATATAATATCATTAATATTTTTGTAATTTACATGAATCCTTTTCTTACCTCCCTCCCCTTTTCTCCGATAAATTTACTAAAAATGTAGAACATAAATAACAAAACTTTTCTTTTTCTAATGAATCCTCCAACTAGTAGCTCATTGTGATGTACATTCATTTATGTGACTTCATTGAGGCTTAGAAGATAAATTGGTTTATGAGGAATGATGTGCTTGCATTCTAGAAGTATATGAATACCACATTCTTCTTGTTCTTCTTTCCAAAACTTTAATGGATTCATGCTTCAACATTCCTTTTAAAAAATTTCTTGGATTATGAAGAGTTTATTCTCTTCCATTTGTTTGATTTTTAATTTTCTTTCAATTTTTTCTTGAAGAAATTGGAGATGTTCCTAAGATAGCTCTAATTCCCTCTATTGGAGAATCACACTCTACAATAAATGGTTTTGAGAAATCTAGAATGACATGAATAGGGCATGAAATCATTACCTCCTTAAGTTTATCAATTTTTTTGGAGTTGTTTCTATCCATGTAATATCTCATTTATTTATCATATCAGTTAAGGGTGTTGCATACTAGATATATCCTTATCCATGCCAATTTTATAAGTCTGTGTTGTTGGAGATATGAACAATAATCCACTTGAAGCTGCACACACTTCAAAGGATCAACCAAGAAGAATACCATCCACATGAATAAATAAGTGTTGCAACATGAGCAAGAATACAAATTGATCAAATGATGATCTTGAATGAATTGAGATAGAGCTCATGAGATGATTTACAAATGTACAAGAGTCTTTATTATATAGGCAAGGTGAGAGGAGGTTGGATAACCACCTTAGTTACAAACATTAAGTGCCTAATGCAGAATTATAAATGCATGAGAGAAATATTAAATGCCTGGATAACTACATGCCTATTAATGAGATATGGTTCCATTAAATACTAGTTTCTAGAATGCCACCTAGGAAACTAACTGCTAAGTAAACTTATTAATGATGTGAATAGGACCTCACTAACATCTAGTTAGGAAATATCTCCATTCACACTAACATGTGCAATTTTACTTTGATGTTGACTACTTGTTTCACTTTAGCATGGGGTGATCCCATAATAGTGGTTTACGATTTTTGGCCAAACTAGGCATTGAAATTATTATTTTTAACTAAATCTTCACATTTGGGCACCTATAGCGGCTAAACTGTGAGGAATTTGAAGATGGTGCAAACTAGAGTCTCATACTTGCTTGTAGATTCTAAAATATTTTTTTCAAAATTTTGAATCAAATTTTTCCATCTCCCATGAAAATAGATTTTTCTTTAAAACAACATTTTAAAAAGTGACGCATTAATCGTGATAACGATAACTTTTTTCCATGAAGGATAAAATTCTAATTTTCAAATTTAGATTTGTAACCTCGATATCTAGTAAAGTGCTTCAACTTAGTTAGATAGTTTTTATTGAATATTTTTTCCAATGAAGTTTCAAGGTCAAACAAATTACAATCTCGTATTATTAGCTGACCAGATAACGATAACTTTTTTTCTATATGTCAAAGTTTTTTTTTTTTTTGTTGGATCAAGGACTTCAATATTCTGGTGCATTCATATTTTTCAATTTTTTTTTTGATAATCTTCTATTTTTCCACATGTGAAGAATAAAGAAATTCATTTTCGATGAAAAACCTATGTTTAATAAAACTTAAAAAACAAATACATAACAAAACCAAAACATATTAAAATTATATTCATTGGATAGCTTGTTCTGAGGAATACTATAATCATTTCAAATAAATTTTAAATTAATTCATTTGATCCCCAAAAAGTAAATCAAAAGTGATTTTTTATCAGCATTTTGATAGGTGTAAAGGAGACTCATTTATAGGTATGGTTTAAAACTAGCGAGGTTCTATCCAAAGGGGTTTGATATAAGGTGATTTGATCAAACCCTCTTCAATTGGAATCCTTAAAATGGAA
>VDFB02006731.1:0-66757 GCA_007258455.2 Sequoia sempervirens | reverse complement strand
ACATGGATGGAAATGAAGCTCCTTGTTTGACTAGTCAACTGGTTAAACTAGACACTCCAATTTAAAAGATGAAAGTTCTCTTCTTCCAAGATGCTTTTGCACACTACCTAAAATAGATAGTCTAAGATTATATTTTAATTAAACTTCATCTGTCCACATCTAGTTCTCTTTTATAGGTCCATCATGATATGTTTGAAAAGTGTTAAAGTATGTCTTACATGGAATCTTGGGATTCCCTCCATGAGTGGCATCTAGTAGATTCATCATTTCTTTTAAAAACATAGCCTCTTACTAGAACAACTCTAGACCTAGGTTAAAACCTAGCTCATAAAGTGAGTTGATCTCAAATTTACTAATTGATATGACCTATCACACTAACTTAATACCTTGAACTATATGTTTGAATCACAAGTTAACTTGGTACCTTCCTATGGGTTTGACAAGTTGTAACTTTTTATCCGTCTAGAAAAATATTAATTGTCTATATTATAATCAAATAATCACCTAAAACTATTAGGTTAGTCATAATCTAGATTTTAGTGACACTTAATTGATGCAAGGGTTTGTAGTTGGTCAAGTAGTTCACTTTGCTTAGAATTGGTAAAATGGGATTAATGAACTAACACCTGATTCCTTGATGGGTAAAAATTAGATCAAATGGTACTTCTTATCAACATGGAACTCTAAATTATAACAAGTTAGTGACTAGATCTAGATGGATCAAATTTGTTTTAAGTTTTATAAAACAAGGTCAATTTAGGTGATTGAATAACTTGACTACAACACCTCTAATGAAGTAGTCCATATTAATTAGATCTCCTTTATATGGTTATAATTTTTTTATTTTTGATGATAATAGAAGTGAACTTGACTTGTGTGAGGTAGTATGTGCTAGATAACTATCAATCATTTATTAAAAAAAAACATTTAACTTACTAGAACAACTTGACCTAGGTTACAACCTAGCTCATAAATTGAGTTGTTCTCAATTTTACTAATCAATATGACATATCACACTAAATTGATACCTTGAGCTACATGTTTGAATTACAAGTTAACTTGGAACATTTTTACATGTTTGACTAGTTGCAACTTTGTACCCATCTTGAAAAATATTAATTGTGTATATTATAATCAAAGAATTGGCCCAAAACTATTAGGTTAGTCATAGTCTAGATCCTAGTAACACTTGATTGATGCAAGGGTTTGTATTTGGCCAAGTAGTTCACTTGGTTTAGAATTGATAAAATGGGATTGGTGAAGTGGCACTTGATTCCTTGATGGGTGAACATTAGATCAAATTCTACTTTCATATCAACATGGAACTCTAAATTATAAAAAGTTAGTGACTAGACCTAAATGGCTCAAGTGTATTTTAAGTTTCATAAAACAAGGTCAATTTAAGTGATTGAATAGCTTTACTACAATACCCTAATGAAGTAGTCCATATTAATTAGATCTACTCTATATCGTTGTATTTTTTTATTTTTTTTAATGATAATAAAAGTGAACTTGATTTGTGTGAGGTAGCACATGCTAGATAAGTATTAATCATTTCTTTTTGAAAAATCATAACTTACTAGAACTACTAGACCTAGGTTACAATCTAGTTCATAAATTTAGTTGCTCTCAATTTTACTAATCGATATGACCTATCACACTAACTTGATACCTTGAACTACATGTTTGAATCACAAGTTAACTTGGCACCTTTCTACATGTTTGCCTAGTTGCAACTTTGTACCCATCTAGATAAATATTAATTATGTATATTATGATCAAATCATTGACCTAAAACTATTAAGTTTTTGATAGAGGAAAAATCAGGTTTTGAATGGACCTGAAACCATTTACAACTATTAAGTATATTATGATCAAATCATTGACCTAAAACTATTAAGTTAGTCATAATATAAATTCTAGTGACAACTGATTGATGTAATGGTTTGTGGTTGTCTGGGTAGTTCACTTGTTTTAGAATTGGTAAAATAGGATTAGTGAAGTGGCACTTGATTCTTTGATGGGTGAACATTAGATCAAATGATACTTTCAAATCAACATAGAACTCTAAATTATAGAAAGTTAGTGACTAGACCTAAATGGCTCAAGTGTGTTTTAAGTTTCATAATATAAGGTCAATTTAAGTGATTGAATAACTTCACTACATCACCTCTAATGAAGTGGTCCATATTAAAATTAGATCTACTTTATATTTATATAATTTTTTTCATTTTATGACAATATAAGTGAACTTGATTTGTGTGAGGTAGTATGTGCTAGATAACTATTAATCATTTCTTTCGAAAAAACATAACTTACTAGGGAAACTAGACCTAGGTTACAACCTAGTTTATAAATTGAGTTTTTCTCAGTTTTATTAATTGATATGACCTTCCAAATAACTTTATAACTTTAACTACATGTTTGAATCACAAGTTAACTTGGCACATTTCTACATGTTTGACTAGTGGTCCTATGCAGGATCATGGGGGCCCAAACAATGAAAATGTTATAGAAAAACACAACATGAGGAAGGAAAAATCATGGAACTCACATTTGACTTTTTACTTGGGTTAGTAAAAGGTACATTTTCCATGGTAAACATGTTTGAAGCTTAGAATAACAAATCTATATGGGTTAATGGGGTAGGGTTCATATGCTAGGCTTTAGGTCCTATGGTTTAGGGTTTCTAGAGTTCATGAGATGCTTAGAATAAGAAATCTATATGGGTTAATGGTTTATGGTTCATCTTCTAGGATTTAGGTCCTATGTTTTAGGGTTTCTAAATTTCATGAGACGCTTAGAATAACAAATCTATATGGGTTAATGTTTTAGGGTTCATCTCCTAGGCTTTAGGCCCTATTGTTTAGGGTTTAAGGTTTATAGGGTTCATGAGATGGTTAATCCCTTTAAGTCAATTTTCTCAGCTCCCCTTAATCCACCCTCTTGCATCCCTTAAATCACTCTATATGGGTTAAGGGTTTAGGGTTCATCTACTAGGATTTAGGTCCTATGGTTTAGAGTTTCTAGGGTTCACAAGATGCTTAATCCCTTTAAGTCATTCTACCAACTCCCCTTAATCCACCCTCTTGCATCCCCTTAATCCATCCTCTTAAAGTACCCTTAATTCATATCCTCTTGCATCCCCTTAATCCACCCTCTTTCATCCCTTAAGTCACTCTCATAATTCCCCTTAAGCCATCCTCTTAGGACCCATTAAGCCATATCCTAGGGTTCATGACATGCATCCCCTTAATCCACCCTCTTGCATCCCTTTAAGTCATTCTCTTAACTCCCCTTAATCCACCCTCTTACATCCCTTAAAGTCATTCTATTAACTCCCCTTAATCCACCCTCTTGCATCCCCTTAACTCATTCTCTTAACTCCCCTTAAGGAATTCTCTTAGGAACCCTAACTATATCCTCTTAGGTCCCCTTAATCCATCCTATGGAAAACATCACTTGAATTTGTAAGGAATTCTTAAGATCTAATTTTCTAACTTTACTATATATTGTTATTTTCTCACATGAATTATTTATTTAAATGTGTATACACCTAGAATCTGTCATCACATTTAATTAGATAAATACTAGCTATTTAAATAATATTTTGACTACGTATAAATAAATTCTCAATTTATTTATATGTTCATTTTCTAAATTCTCCAAATCTAAAACATATTCTTATAAATTAATTAAATAAACAAATTTCCATAAGTTTGTTTTATTTAATTAATCTTCACTAATCTTGATTAGGAATTTGAGCACATGTCTACAACTTTTTGTGCCACCTCAACATGGTCACATGAAATTAAATAACTCTAATTTTTAATTAGAATTATCTTCAACTCATTTTTAAAAGCGCATGTCTCATTCCTCACACACTTCCACCAATTTCAAAAGCACATGGTCTTTTCTTCCCACACTTGATTCTTCCATCCAAATGGCATATTGCCCATTGGTCAAGAGATTCTTCCATCCAAATGGCATGTTGTCTTTGGTCAAGGGGACAACATCTTGATTCTCTCTATCTCCACCATCCATTCTTCTTGTTCGAATTTGGACCGTTGATCATTGCCACCTCACCTGATGCTTGGAAAAGGCTATAAATACAACCCTTGGGCATTGTATTTCGCATCCACATTTTGAATAGAGTTATCATGTAGGTTTATCTTTGGAGCTTTGGAGCATTGTGGAGTCTTATAGTTGCATATAATTTCATGTTTTTCTTTGCATTTACATCTTAGCTTTAAATCTTGCTTCATAGTTGCATTTTATGTCCCATCTTGCATCATAGTTGCATTTTAGATTAGTTCAGTTTTAGTTTGCATTTGAGCATATGTAGAATCATATATAGACCATTCTAGTTCAATACCATAGTTTCCACCTCCACTTGTTCATTCATCACGAACATCATCATCCATTCATCATAGCATTCATCATCATTGTTAGCATATGGTTTCATGTAGGCATTTAGTTGGCTTGCATGTTGAATACTAATCTCGTTTCTTAAGTGTCATTCTAATAGCCTTTGTGCACATAGAAATCTGAGGGCCAAAAGGTTAAAAGAATCATTAAGAATAGAGAACAATGAGATGTTCTTGAAAGATTTAGTTTGTTGCAAATTAGAATAAATTGTTTGCTTTGAATCTTTAATATAATTTGTTTCATTAAGGTTTTTGTTGATACCAAATTTGCACATTTCACACACACACACACACAAAATGGTGCCCACCGTGGGTCCCTTCCCTATTTATTTTTAACATGCTAGAAAATTTATGTTCACAGGTTTGGATGTGAGACTTCTGACACTTCTTGCACCTATTTTGGTGCCTCTTGCACCTGTTTTGGCACCTTCTGCACCTATTTTGGTGCCTTTTGCCTCTATTTTTGCACCTTTTGTATATATTTTGGTGCCTTTTGTCTCTGTTTTGGTGCCTTTTGCATGTTTTTTGGCACTTTTTGTCTCTGTTCTGACACATTTTTTCTAATCTTAAAATGGTCATATCTTGGTCATACAAAGGTTTTTTTTGGAGCTTTTTTTTTTGAAATGGGGTAGAATTTTATAATCTATGAAATGGTGTAGGTGTTTCTCAATTTTTTTGTAGTTAAAATTTTCAATTTTACACCTAAGGTCAAATCACATTGCAACTTGGTCTAAGTTTTAGGGTTTTTATGCTTAATCATTCATCTAACCCTTATATCTTCTTGTTTCTTGATCTTATCTAACATTTTGAGCATTTTTTGCAGGTTTTAAGAGGAAGATGGAGCATTGAAGTGAACAAAAAATAATTTGATATCCATTGTACTAAATACACTTGTCAAAGACAAATTTATCAAACTACTGACATATTGCAGGGGCTGGAAGTAATTTGATTGTTTCCTTTTGGTTAAGTTAGGAACATAGCTTAATTAAAAGGTTAATGAACACCATGTTTTTTGTGCTTGATGGATGGTAGGCATATGTTCTCCCCTTAATTGGGTGACTAGAAAGCTAGACCCATTCTTGTTTATCTATAATCAATACCAAAAAAAATAAAAAATTGAAAACTCTGTCTTATTTCAATTAAATTTTAGAAGAGTAAAAGTCCAAATTCAAAGCAAGAATCTTGGGAAATAAACATAGGCTTACCATGGAGCTAGTTTCTGATCTTAATAATTCCCGCCTATGTTTAAACATCTTTATCCAAAGTGCACTGACAAAATTATAAGGACTGGACTAATGTTACCACCTACTGTTTAATAATTTTGTTTTTTCTATTGAAGAAAGCTTGCAATATGAACTTAAATGTGTGAATGCAAATCTGAAATATGTAGATTAACCTTAGCCTTAGTGTGAAGAATGAATGAGAGAGAGATAGAACAATATAACACATGCAGCAACAAATTTACGTGGAGAAACCCTGAAGGGAAAAAAACTCCACCACCGAAAGAGAGGCAAGTATTTTACTAATAATCTAAAATATTACATGAAGCAATATACTTCTCTTATCAATTCCTGTAAAATCCGGCAGCACCCTGTTACCCTGCAAAACTGAATTCTTCAATCTTAATAACTCTAGCTCAAGGCCCCAATATATAGAGATTTGTGAGGATGAAAACCACCATGGTTTCACCAAACAATAGGCAGAAATACCACCAAGAAAAACCCACGCCTCCCTCCTTGAAATGGTCAAAAAATACCAAAAATAGCCTCTTACAGATGCTCTTACAGCTGTCATAAGGCATCTTTCCTGCATGGGCACCTAGGTCTAAAAATAGCATATTCTGTCATAGGGAATTTTTCATACTGTCATAGCATCTTATGACAACTTGCATGCATGTCATAGATGCTCTTAAAACACCCTATTTTGACCCAACAACCTTATTTTAGAAGATTCCAAGGTGGGATGCCTAGCTAATTTGTCCTTTTCCAAAAGGATAAACGGTAATGGTAACACTGCATTTACATAGTCTCTTTCACCACTGTTGGTCAAACAGTTTCACCTCTTATGGGTAAATGTACAAAACAATTTAGGAGAATAATAAAATAAAGGATTTACAAGGTTGATGACACCTAAATCCTAACATTTTCTTATTAAATTCAATGGGAGGGGAGAAATTGTAGAATAAAATGTCGTCTCTTTATTGATGGTGCTTGTCACTCGCAAAAAAAGTGAATTTTGAAAATGAAGAGGCCTTGCATACAATTTATGCAATTTGGATGCGCTAATTGAAATTTGACAGCTCGCCTGTGGGCTGTTTTAACATATGGTAGGTAAAATACACAAGACATGGAAGTTTTAAAATGACAACTCGTACTAAAAATGAAGTGGCATTACTTACAATTTATGCAATACGGTTGTAACCATCAATCATGGTCATTTCAACATCTATTGTCAGTGTGTCCCTTTATTTCATCATTAACAAACCACTTGCCATGTGAGATCTGAAATGAAGTCAACTCATGCAGAGAAAAATATACTTGACCGTCTTCCAATGAATTATTGGTCATTTAAAGCTTTTAAATTTTCTCAAAAGCTTTTAAATTTTCTCTAATCTTATCAATGTCCAAATCAAACTGAGTTATTTTTTCCATCCCTTTTTTATATGATGCATTCATCAACCATTGGGGCCTTGACATCAAAGAAACTGGGGCTTTTGCACTTTCCAATTCACTGGAGGAAAAAGATACATTTCCTGATGATCAAGAATTACAATTGGGAGAGGTGTAGAGAATTAGCAAAGGGTATTTAGATTAATTTAGATTAATTAATTGATAATTTTTGTGGTTAAGATAAATTGATATTAATTTAAAAAATTAAGATGAAATATAAGGGTATTTAGTTTTTTCATATGTATCGAATATAGATCTTTATGTTTGGTAAAATTTTATGTTCGGTAGAAAACAATAAAAATATATAGTAAGTAAACATATATATTAAAAATATAAATTTTGGAAATTTTACTTACTCAGAAAGACATAATCTTACAAAATATCATGTCATGGTGACTATGTTTGATAGTCCAACCCTTGCTTTGAAACCCAAATTTCTTCTAAAAACTATGTGAGTAATAGTAGGATGGCATCAAAAGGACCTTAAAAAAGAAGGTACCACCTTTATTCAAATGCCCATAAAGTATTTTTAAACATAAAAAATATAAGAATAAAAAAAGGATTTCATTTGAAGGTCATGCATTAATGGAAAGCTTTAGCATTTGTATTGGGTAGGGTTTTTATGCTTTATTGATGCATTTCAATACTTACTTTATTCTTGTGCTTTGGAATGTTTCTACATTGTGTGTGTGTGTTCTAGCATTGCATTTGGTGATTTTATCTCCAAGGTGTTTCTTTGGTTTTCAATTTTTATTTTGGTGTTTGTGTTTGTGCTTTTTCCCATGCTTGTACTCATTAGTGCCTCCCTTGCATTGTTCTTTCCTTTTCCATTGTTTCTAGGAATGATTTCATGCCTTTAGTTTGGGTTAATGAAGTTATTTTTGTTTCCTGTGGCTTGGCCCTTACTGAATTTTCTTCTTTTTGTTGCCTTTTTTTCATGTCTTGTGTTAAAGTTCTTATTTTTCCTTCTAGATTCAATTTGGCCTGCTATGTTGTTTTTGCTTTATTTTGTTGTTTGTTCTTCATTTTTGTTTTTAATTTGAACCTTATCAAATTCTCTTTGATCCCAATGCACCAACTGATATATTGTTTGAGGCTATATCGCTATACTTCATGAAAGCATCAAACCTTTTAATGACTTAATGCTAAAACATGAGGAAGTGGAAACATCTAATGATGTTGGGCTAGATGATTCATGAGTTCTAATCTAAGAATTGGAAAAGAATGATTTCATAGAGCCTGTATAGAACGAATGTATATACATATACATTGGACATTCTGAAGAGAGAGTTGATAAGCCAAGGAGCTGAAGAGCCGAGAGCTAGAGAGAGTGATAAAGAGAGGACTGAGTGGTTGGCTGAAATGCTGAGGGCATGAGGCTGGAATCTCTTCTGATCATGGATCATGATAGGTATCTCTCGTGTTGATTTGCACTGTATACTGTGAGGGTATTGTAACAATGCGAAGGTTGTATAGTCTGATGGGTTGATCTGTTGCTTCCAGTTATATCCAGAATGAACACGATGTAATCTATGAAAGGCTAAGAGCCTGAAACTGTATTGTAACTTTCTTTTGCTGAATAATACAATGACTCAAACTTTGGAGAGTTGGGTTTTTTACCTGAAATGGTTTTCCCCACGTAAAATATTTGTGTTATGTTTTATGTACTATCTTTCATTTGTGTTATTGCTTTTTGTTGAATTTACTTGTGTTTTTCTTAGGAGGATTGATGTGAGAAATAAATTGTGTTTTTTTCTGCTTTAAGACATAGTAGTATGTGTCTTTGAGGGAACCTGATTGAAATTAAAGTTACCAAATGCACTACTATTTGGAGTTTCTATTAGATGCGCTCCATTGATTTCCTTTCACAATTTACACAATTTGGATGGTTTTTTGAAATTTGACAATGAGTTTGTGGGCTGTTTTTACATATAAGTAGGTACAGTTTGAAAATTAAAACTCACAAGAAAACTTGAAGTTTGAAAATGACAACTCATACTGAAAATGAAGTGGCCTTGCTTATAATTTATGCAATTAACCTATAACCTATTAGTCATGATCATTTCAACATCTACTGTCATTTCATCATTAACAAAGCACTTTCCATGTGAGATCTTAAATGGAGTCAAGTCATGTATAGAAAAATATGCTTGACCGTGTTATAGTGAATTATCAGAGAAATATCACCCATGCTTTAAAGCTATTAAACTTTCTCTAATTTTATCAAAGTATATTTTCTTCAAAGGGAAACAAAAAAAGGAGTAATTTCCAAGCTAAAGCAAATCCTTGAAGAAATTACAATGCAATGGAGTATAAATTTTCATAAGGAGCTCTATAGGAACTAGTTCCTTTAAAAAAACCATGAAACCTTTAAACCTGTTAGTTAAATTAAAAGCTTGCTTGACCTCTTGCCAACTAACCTAGTCAAGGGAGCAAAAGTCCCAAAGGTCTCCAAAATTTTGCAACCCTTAATTAAAAATATAATGAGATTTTTGAGGGAAGGTCACATCAAGAGGCTGACGATGATATTGAACAAGTTTATTCCACCAAATGGAAGAGATAACAAAGCTAAAGCTATGTTGCAAAGAGCCTTCTTTCCAATATAAAAATTTACAGACTTGTTTCCAAGCCTTCCATATGGATTGCAATGAAAAAGAATCTTTCACACGAAAAAAAAGGAGCAAGTATAATTTGATCCTACCATCCCAGGGTATGTGCAGGATCATGGTATGCCAAAAAGTGGCAATATTTGTAGGGTATGTGGCTGACGACTTTTTTTTCACCCAAAATTAATGAAACGAAAAGGGTTTTTAGAGGAGATTCTCAAACTTTCCAAAATATAAATTATGATTTAATTTTAATTAATAATTATTATTCATTTTCTATTAGAATTACAACTAAAGTCCCGATCGATAGGAAGATTGAAAAAAATCTATAACTTTCAAAGCATCATATTTTTGAATCCAAAAAATGCACATTCTATGCTTTACATACTATAGATTAAAAGAAAATTAAATTTCATGAATTTTGACCAGTTAAGGTGGTAATTTATGAGTTTTTAATATTTTCAAAAAGTTGTAATAAAAAATTCATAATTAATTATTTACTTGGAAAAAAATTACAAAAAAAAATGCATCACATCCGATATGAGTCCCTCTACTTATATATAAAATCTACAAAAAAATATTATCATTTTATTATGGTTAGGGTGTCATTGACAGACACCTACTTCTTATTTTTTCCTGAAATTTAAGTACTATTGCATTGAAATTTCAAATTTTCACCAAATAGATTTTATTTATTCATAAATAAACCTAGTATTTTAGAAACTACATTCAATTTTCTATAAATTCTATTCTTACATATTTTTGAAATAATATAGATAACTTATTTAAATATTTACGTCAAGTTGCCTGACACTGATTTTTCTGAATTTTTTGCCACTTAAGGGCCTGTTTGGCATACCATGATCCTGCACATGCCCCCCACATTCTGCTACCTGTTATTAGCCATAGCAAGAGCAATACGATGTCTTACCAAAATTCTTCATGGTTTGTTATTGTTGCCAAATTTTCTCCTCGGCTCAATTGGTGGAGCCGACTACATGTTCTTTATCATAAGCTAGAATTGCACTTAAGTTCAAATGTTGTTTTCCATTTTTATCATTATTCATTGAGTAACAGTTATACATTTTAGAGGAGAGATAGAGTTTCAAAAATGGAGTTTTCGAAATGCCATTCAAATATTCCAGAAATGACAGAGATACAAAATTGAACAAATAAGCAAAATAGCATTTGGAATGCTTTCATTTATTTCATATAAAACTCATATTTTACAATGGTTTATTTGATTTCAACAATCAGAATGATATTACAACATTGCATGTAGATGCATTTTCTTTTCAATTGAAAAGAAGAATTGAAATCAAAGATCCCCACAAGCCATGGATGTAACTGTTAGAACACATTTCTAATAGCACATTGCACTACTAGAGATGCAGAAAGTAAAATACATAAGTGACGACATAATCATCATTGCCTGATTATCGACATTTGACGCTGAATGGTGCACCTTGTTTTCTTGAGCTCCGTCGACCTGTAAGAGGGAAAGAGGGGGTGTCAATGGCTCCAATTATGATGTAACATATATGGAGCACCCACAATAGTACAACCTACTATTAACCATGCATTGAAACAATCAATCAAGTGCAGTATGAAAGAAATGAGCTGAAGGAGAGATAACAATATCACTGCAAATGAAAAACTACATGTTTTATATACTCTGAACCCTAACCCAAGAATAAAATTTCACTAGTACCTATTAATTCACACAAAGAGTTTATGCTGAATTGATAGAAACACTGCTTTGTTATTTGAAATAGGAACACCCTCATGGATGATTGAAAAATGATAAAATTTAGTATATTCTTTTGCATTTACTCTTAAGGGTTCGACTCAAATAAACAGTGATCTTTCTACGAAAAGATACTTACCTTGTTTATAGAAGCTGAAGATAGAACATAAGCAAGCTTTCCCACAAAGTTTCTAGATGAACACGAGCTCACAGGTCGGCCAAGCAAACAAAAGGCACAAGGAGTGCAAAGAAAATCAGAGAATAAACTCATACAGGCCACAACCTTAATGTATTCTTGGTCCTTTTAAATAAAGGGAATTAACTTCAATGATATAAAAGTAAGCTTACCCACTAAAGTTTCAGATGACTGATGAGCATGGAGAAGATTATCAGAGCATTCAAGCTCGAGTTCAACTCAGTCATGGTGGCGGTAGAAGAGTTTTGCTCCAAAGTGGAGTGTGAAAAATGAAGTGATAATTAAGGTTTGACCCTATTTTCTCATGCCCTAATTTGAACATCATCATCATCCAGAATATTCAATCAAAGCACATGTCAAATTTTGAATGGGGTCGAAGATTATAGTCTTTGCATTATGACTTATCAAAAATCTAAGTCTAAATGTATATGAGGGGGCCGAGTTTCTTTGTTAGGTCGAACGTTAAGTCTTTAAGACTTATTCTTTCCTTAGTAATTTTGAAGGACTTGAATATAGAAAATCAATTAAGGGTGAGTTGTGAATACCCTATGACTTAGGGTCAATTATATTTTAGGGTTCTGACTTTAGTTGATTTTGGAGAAATCAATATGATTTGAGATAAGGAGAGAAGATGATAATGATGTGTAATGTTTTTTATGATTTTGTGAGAAAATCAAAATATTGTGATGGAGAAATAAGGAGATTTTCTTTTTTTTGCAAAATATTTTCAATCTTTAATTGCAAAATAAGACAAACTGTGCAAATCTGCATCTTGTAAAGCAAAATCATAAAAAAATGTTTTATAAATTGTTTGTGATTTCTTGCTAATTTTGGCAGATTTTTGTTGACTTTTCCTCTTGGTAGGATTTGAGACCTATCTTGGAGAGATAAGGTGTTGTTTGAGCTTTTAAAGCAAGATTAGCCTATTTTTAGAGGCTTGACAGTGTGATCATAAAAGTATTGTGCTTTTTTATGCTTTCAGGTAGTTTTTGAGACAGTTTGAGGCCTTTTTCCTTGAGTTTTTTTTTAGCTTAGATTAGGGTTTCTTGATAGTTATGTTTTGAAAGACTTAGTGTTTTAGCTCTCCTCTATTAGTGGAGATCAGAGTTCCTGCTCTTATGATATTTTGGGAGTTGTGAACCTTTGTACTCAATTTTGACAGATTTACACTCTTTCAGTTTTAATAGAACAACAGATTTCTCCTTATTTTTTGTCTCGCATGTTGTAATGGTAATCTAATGTACTTGTGTTTTCAAATCAAAATCCTTTTATGTCTTGCTATTATAAGTTGTGTTTTAGAATTACATGTTTCAGGTTGCATGTTGTATTTGTTTTCCAGATCTGCATTCAAATCATTGATGGGATATGTGCCAATGAGATTGTCAGAATTACCGTAATACAGAAGTTGTTATGAGTGGTTAAAGTCTGAATTTTCATAAGTTTGGTGAATCATCTATTAGTCATAGGATTTATTTTCAAGTTATCTTTTATCCCTTACCTTAGAGGTTATTTTAGAATAGAATTCATCATTTGGAGAACCAGCTAACTCTGGAGATTCCTCTTTCATTCAGATCACCCACATCTAAAAAAGGTTTCCATGTTTCAGTAGGTTGCTAAATATTGCATTCAACAGGGTGCAAATCTATTGACAATAGTTTTTGGCATGCCCAGTGGGACTTTGAAAGCTACTTTCAGAGAATATTTAATATTTTAGTTTGTTGTTTAGTATATGCAATAGATTTTTCTAGCCTTCCAGAGGCTATCACAATATACCTGGCGACTTCGGTTTTGTTTTTGCATGCTAGTTAAGGCCGTGCATGAGAAAGATACAGATGAGATCAAGTTTTTCACCCTTCAAGTATCGAGAGTTATCCTCGTCATGAAGAAGAGGCATGACATGAAGGAGGCTTTTTGAAGCACCCTATAGGTTGAAATCAACACCTCCAATTTTTTCAGTTCCTTGGTGTTATCACCAAGAGTTCCAGTCCCAATTTCACAAATAACACCAATGGCAGCACCACTGAGGTAGCACCCATTCACACCCTTTAATGGAGGTAGTCCATTAGATATTGCTAAACATGATGATATTCCAGTTGCAGCCCTTCGAGGACTACCATATTTCACCGGAGATGATTACACTACACTAGTCGAACACATCTATGACGTAGCCATGTTATGATTGGTGCACAATATCACTCAAGAGAATGCTGCTCTAAGGTTGTTAGTTGTGTCACTTAAGGGAAAAGCATTGCAGTGGTTCAGAGGCCTCGAAGAAAATTCAATCATGACGTGGGATGTGTTAGGTAATGGCTTGTACCAACATTTGTTGATAAATTTGACAATTTATCTTTATTAGAGTAGTTGAGCACCATTCAAAGGGCCCCACACGAACATTTGGAAGATTTCAATTACAAATTTTAGAGGACCTAGGACAGAATTCTAGCAACAGTAAAGCCCTTACTGACACATGCATTTCTTTTTTATTTAAAATCTTTAAATAGCAAAATTATTGTTATGACTCTGTCTATAGGTGGTCTAACGCTCTCTAACGCTTATAATATTGCCATTAATGCTGAAAATTGCCTCATTCAAGCTGGAGACATAGCTCCTAGACCCCTATGCCCTTGTTTCTAGAAATACAACCACCTATTCCTCCTGCTGCTATACCTCCCTTGGCTACTGTCCCGCTAGTTCCAGCAATAGGATATCATAATACAGCCCAAGAAGTCGTTGCTCCAGCCCCAAATCTGAAGATGCAAGAGATTAAAAGCATATTAAAGACTTTTTGGAATGATCTTGTGACTATTAAGAAGCAAGTTGGTCAAGAACACAAGCCTTATCAAGCCCCTTATCAGCAAAATCAGCAAAGCAGACCCACCTTCCAAAATGATTATCAAGCCCAAAGAAGGAATTTTAATCCTCAGCCATTCCAACCATACAATCTAAACACAGCCAACACGTCAAAAGAACTTGTGCCACATAACAATGTTGCTCAAGATTGCGATTAGTGTTACCCATACAATCAACCCCACAACCAATCGGCATGCACCAATGGAGTGAGAAATTAGGCTTTGATGGTGCAGAATGTATACGTTGTTTCAAAAAATGTTGCAGATCAGAATCAAGAGCAGCAAGATAACGTAGAGGTTTCCTTGCCGAATTGGAAGAGCTCCAAATTTTGTGGCGTGAATGGCCAAGATTGGAAAAATTCTCCTATTTCAGCTAATACCAAATCTAAAAAATGAGCTATTGATTCAGGACAACAAGCTGAAAGTTCACAACAACAGCCAAAAATCAATAAACAACCTATTTTATCAGAAGTTAACATTGCTACATAGCCTAAGATGCAAATTTTGCAAAGAGGGCAGGAGATACCTAACAAGGACCTATCAAAAATGCATTCTCATCCTTTCAAGAAGCAAAATGAAGCTGCTGTCATAAAAAATCAGCAAAAGGTAAATGCTTTGTCATTTAATATTATTGAGCATCTCAAGAAAACTACTGTCAACATGTCGATACTAGACACTCTACAGCTTCCAAGGCAGAAAATTTTACTAAAGAATGCATTGGCTGAATTGTCTATTTCTGACAATGCTAATCAAGGAGTGGTGAGGGTTGTGATGGCTAATGACCTGGAGGAGAAAAGTTGGCAGAAAGCAAAAGAGGTAAAGGCCCCTCTGTTTTACTTAAGTTTGATCATAGGTGATAAAATTGTGCATAATTGTATGGTTGATTCTAGCACCAGTAGTTTAGTCATGCCTAAGAGTTTAGCTGATAAATTAGGTCTTGTTTATGAGTCTAATCCTCAGATGGGTCTGTTGTTAAGACTGCTGGTATTATAAAAAAATTAGCCCTTACCTTGCATGCATCCCTAAGTTTCGCTATTCACAGGATATTCATGTCATAGACTTACCGCCGCACTTCGCCATTTGTCTATCAAGGGATTTTACAGCCAAGTTGGGTGGGTTTTTGTCTTCTGATTGGTCTCATCTATTTTTTAGAACAAGGTATGGTATGAAGGTGACCATTAAGTCTGAACCTCTAGCCAAATACCATATCGAACCATACTCCCCAAACCCTATAAACGCTAATCTCTACACCACCTCTGCAATGGAGGAGCAAACCATGACCTCAGACTGTAGCACCCAGGAAGACTACATCAGTCTCAATGAATGGGTAACCAAAGATCACGAGCTAGATCCGTTTCAGAACACAGGTGAGGTAGGATTAGGAGTTTATATGATTCACGAGTCTGATTGCAACATGCCTAATCTTTGTAAAGAGGATGAGCCATCTGCAGACAAGAATAATGAGCTTTGGAAGATTTATTTCGATGGTTCGAGGAGCAGTGTTGGTGTCGGGGGTGGAGCTATGTTGATATCGCTTGAAGGAGATAAGTATTATTCAGCTTTCAGATTTACTTTCAACTGTTCAAATAATACAACTGAGTACGAAGCGTTGGTGCATGGCCTTGAGTGGGCCTGCAAACGAGGTATTAAATGCTTGCAAGTTTTCGGTGATTCAGAGTTGATTGTGAATCAGGTCAGAAATTTAAATATTGCTAAGAATGATTTGCTTAAGAGATACAAACAACGTGTATGGGATTTAATGGAATATTTTAATGCTTTTAATATCATGTCGATTCCTCATAATCAAAATAAGCATGCTAACACGCTCTCTGCCATAGGAGCCCAATTTGATATTCCCAAAGAGATTCATAAGGTAGAGGCACGTCCGTACATGAAGATAGTGGTCAGACCTTTTGTACCTGACAATAATGTGAGCTGGCAGGTTTTTGACAACGATGAGAAAATCATGAATTTTTTGATTGCTAGAGTTGAGTTCACATATAGAAGTTAGCAAAAATGGCAGTAGTAGTATGAGGACCAGATTGTGCAATTAAAGACCAATAAGCTGCTAAAGGGATTAGTGACATTAGAATCTATGTTTAACTTAGATGATCAAGTTCAGAGAGACAAGTGTAGCTTAATAGTTAAAGAAGAGCATTATGCAACCATCGAGATCTTCAAGGGCAAGCTTCTCAAGCTGGGAAAGGTATGTAGTCAGGAGGAACAACAAGCATTTATTTTGTTATGTCAGAAGTATAGTGATGTTTTTGCATGGGAATACAAGGATTTGAGAGGTTTTAACACCGAACTAGCCCAACATACTATCGAGCTTGAACCTGATGCAAAATCGGTAAGACAGAAGCAAAGACCGCTTAATCCCAAGTTGGAGCACCTTATGAAGGATGAATTGAATAAACTAGTTGAGAGCAGTATTATTTTTCCTATCAAGCACACCTCTTGGGTGTCAAATTTAGTGTTAGTCAGGAAGAAGAGTGGAGAAATTAGACTTTGTGTCAATTTTTGAGATCTGAATAAAGCATCATTGAAGGACCATTACCCACTCCCTTCCATGGAGCAAATTTTACAAGTAGTTTTTGTTTCTAACATATTTTCTTTGTTAGATGGTTACTTAGGTTACAACCAGATTCTGGTTAAGCAAGAAGATCAGTTCAAAACAACGTTTACAACCAAGTGGGGCATGATGGCCTACAAGAAGATGCCTTTCAGCTTATCAAATGCTGGAGCAACCTTCTAGTGTGCTATGGATATGGCCTTTCATGGCCTTATGAACAAGTTTGTTCTGGTATATTTAGATGATATTACTATTTTCTCTAGACATGCTAATGAACACTTGGGTCATTTGGAATAGATTTTTCAAAGGTGTAGAGAGTTCAAAGTGTCTCTCAATCCAAAGAAGTGTATATTTTCGATGCACGAAGGTAAACTGCTGGGACACATTGTCTCAAAGCAAGGTATTTCAATTGATCCTAAAAGAGTTTCCGCAATTCTTGAATTGCCATTACCAGCTCATAAGAAAGGCTTGCAAATATTTCTTGGGAGGATAAATTTCATGAGGAGGTTCATACCGAATATCGCAGCCTTGTTGCAACCTCTCACTTCTATGCTGAAGAAGAATATGCCATTTAGTTGGACCAATGAAGGCAAGAGGAGCTTTGAGAAAATCAAGGAAGCGCTCGCAGCCGCTCCTACTCTCATTAATCCAAACTTTGACAAAGACTTTGTTCTATATGCTTTTGGAGGAGTAGATACAGTTTCAGCCATGTTATGCTAGCAAAATGATGAAGGCTTGGAGCAGCTTATAGCATTTTTCAGCCAAGTGTTGCATGATTACAAGGTAAAATATTCTTTTGTTGAGAAACATGTTTTTCCTATTGTAAGAAGTTTGAAGAAATTCAGACACATGTTGTCCAATGGCAAGATTCATTTGCTGGTAGCACATTCGACTGTTAAATATTTTTCGCTTAACAAGGATATTAATGATAAGCGTGCTAGTTGGATCACTAAAGTAATGGAGTTTGATGTTGATATAAAAGTAACCAAACTCGTTAGAGGTAAGGGTTTGTGTGAACAAATTGCTAGAAATGAAGACAACAACTTAAAAGAAGCTGAACAATGTTAAGTAATGATGTTCCGAGTGCTGTTCAAGAACCTTCTGCTACGTGGTTGCAATGAATGATACACTATCTACAAACTGGTGAATGCCTTGAAGGCTTAGATAGAGCGAAAAGAAGGTACTACAAATTACAAGTCATCCCTTATGCAATCATTGATGGAATTGTTTATAGGAGGGATTTCCAAGGTGTCTTATTATGTTGCATTTAGCATGATCAAGGTGCTAGCAAAATTTCATGATGGACCTTCAGGAGGTCATTTTTCTGCAAGAACAACAGCTTTGAAGACTATGCCAGCTAGTTATTACTTGCCAAATTTATTTAAAGATGCTATTTCATGGGTCAGAAAGTGTGAGAAATGTGCTTTATTTGCTGGTAAACAAAGGCTTGCACTGCTGCCCCTGCATCTGATTCAGGTAGAACAACCCTTTGCTAAGTGGGGCTTGGATTTTGTTGGCCCTATCAACTCGCCCTCAAGTGCGGGTCACAAATGGATTCTTACTACCACAAATTATTTTACAAAGTGGACTAAAGTTGTTGCTTTAAAGAAAGCGAACAAGACTTCAGTGCTTAATTTCTATCAAGATCTCATATCGAGATTTGGTGTTCCAAATTCAATCATTTCAGATAATGGTTTAGCTTTCATAAGACTAAAGATTTCATATTGGTTTTGTCAGAAATAACATCTATTTGAACACGTCATCAAATTATTATCTACAAGGCAATGGACAGGCAGAATCCACAAATAAGAATCTAATTCGGATAATCAAGAAGACTATCGAGGACAATCAAAGGACATGGCAGGAAAAGCTAAAGCTAGCCCTTTGGGATGATAGAATAACTCCTAAAAGAGCTACTGGTGGTTCACCTTTTATTTTGACTTATGGCAGAGAGGCTAAGTTGCCTATTTCAATTGAATTACCAACATTGAGTTATGTTAAAGAACTGGAATTGCTAAATGAACAACCTCTTGAAGTGAGGTTTGCACAGCTGGTTGAGCTCGAAGAAACCAGAAAAGAAGCTCTAAGACAACTGGAAATACATCAAGCTCAAATGAAGAATACTTTTGACAAGAGGGTGAGCCCTCGTGATTTCATTGTTGGAGATCTAGTTTTCAAGTGGAATGAGTTTAAAACCAAACCTGGACGACATTCCAAGTTCGATGCAATGTGGGATGGGCCTTATGTGATCACGAAATGCAAGAAGCATAATGCATTCCAACTTTCCAAGATGACTGGCGAGGTGATGTCTATCCTAGTTAATGGGATCCACCTAAAACATTGCCTCTGAGATAAGTTATCTCACTATTAGTAGAGTAGATTTCAAATAAGTGTGTTTTGCACATTTAATTTTAGTAGTTTGCTTTCTCTAAGCGTTGTTGTGCATTGTTCTATTGGCCATCAGGGCCTTTTAGTTTGCTTTCAGTTCAATTTTATTTTCTCGCTGCTATTTGGAGTGTTGCTGTTCAAGTTTCTGAGTTTCAAGAAGGGGCAAAATTGACTCCACACCCAATGAATTGTTTAAAGTCCATTGATATATGCTTAGCAGGAAAGCATATAGCGAAAATTGCCAAAATGTTGTCAAATTTTTGCCTCAGCTCAATTGGTGGAGCGGACTACATGTTCTTTATCATAAGGTGGAATTGCACTTAAGTTCAAATGTTGTTTTTCATTTTTATCATTATTCATTGAGTAACAGTTATACATTTTGGAGGAGAGATAGAGTTTCAGAAATGGAGTTTTCAAAATGCCATTCAAGTATTCCAGAAATGATAGAGATACAGAATTGAACAAATAAGCAAAATAGCATTTGGAATGCTTTCATTTATTTCACATAAAACTCATATTTTACAAGGCTTCATTTGATTTCAACAATTAGAATGATATTACAACATTGCATGTAGATGCATTTTCTTTTCAATTGAAAAGAAGAATTGAAATCAAATATCCACACAAGCTATGGATGTAACTGTTAGAACACATTGCTAATAGCACATTGCACTGCTGGAGATGTAGAAAGTAAAAGACATAAGTGACGACATAATCATCATTTCTTGATTATCGATGTTTGACGCTAAATGGTGCACCTTGTCTTCTTGAGCTTCGTTGACCTGTAAGAGGAAAAAAGGGGGTGTCAATGGCTCCAATTATGACATAACTTATATGGAGCACCCTTAATAGTACAACCTACTATTAACCATGCATTGAAACAATCAATCAAGTGTAGTACGAAAGAAATGAGTTGAAGGAGAGATAACAATATCATGATCATCATGTTCTATTTTTATGCTAACATTGTTTGTTTCCTTGTGCAAGTATAGGTAAAATCATGAAGCTAAACTTTATTCGAAGACCAAGCATGTGGAGTAAAATGGGCTCCCACAAGGGTAGAGCTCGACATGCTGCCCTATTCATTAAATGGGCTGATTTTAAAGATACATTATCATATTCATCAAATGAAATGTAGAACAACTAAAAGAGTGTAATAGCGTTATCCATCAAGCAACTTAACCAACTGTGCATTCATAACAATCAGGTTTGTTTTCTGATGGCTACAGGTGAACAGTGAGTTTAGTTCACTAAATGAATTCAATTGAGTACATTTACATTAGATATTGTTGAATAAGTTCATGTTCTGTGCTTATCGTAATCATATATGTCATGCAAGTTTTAGTGTATCAATTCATTCTATTCACAGTTAAGGATAGTGAATAGGCATACATTATGCCTTAATAAGGAGTTTTGATTTTCATCATGAAAGAGAGTAGATTTGAAGGAAGTTTATTAAGTCAAACATAAAAATGCTTGAGGAGTACCATGTTGCTCAAGAGTACAAAGGACAACCATTTAATTTTTGGTTGGGACAATGCTTCAAACAAGATCATGTATTAGTGTTTGAGGGGGGGACAACAATCAAATATGATGTGCATTCAAATTGTTTTCAGTGAGTTACATGAACAAAATTGTCAAAACCAGACTATGGAAGCACGAGAGTTCAAACATGGCATGTCAATGATGCCTGAAAATAAATAGAAGTTCAAGAGGAACCTTTTTAAATAGATATGTAAGTTTTTGGTAATGGGAGAATGAAATAATATCAAGTTTTCAATGCAATGCAACATTAGAAGAATGCCATATGGAATAGTCTTTTTAGAATGATGGAGAAACATGAGGCACAACAAAGGTGTTAATTATGTATCAAGGGAAAATCAAGTAGTATGTGGTCGTGATGTTGCAATGTTTTAATTTAAATTCTCTACATGAAGTCCAAGAGTCAAAAGACACTGTTGTGCGTACAGAATATAAGCATGGAGATCCTTCTCTTCACAATGGACAAATACAGAAGCATGCTCAAGCTATTAAGGAAAGCTATAGGAATGCCGAAACAAAATACCGAGTAATATGAGTCAATGAATTAACTACAGAGAAACCTACAGATTCTTATTATTCTCACCATGAGTTTTCATTTCTGAAGTGATGCATAGAAGATGCTTTCTTTTTGAGAGGTGCATAATGCCAAGGAGATTAAATGAATATACAAATATTCAAGTCATTCTTTCATTATAGAAGTTCAGAAAGATCATTGGTTATTTGAGTCAAACCCTTAAGAGTAAATGAAAAAGAATATATAGAATTTTATCATTTTTCAATCATCCATGAGGGTGTTCCTATTTCAAATAACGAAGCAGTGTTTCTATCAATTCAGCTAAAACTCTTTGTGTGAATTAATAGGTACCAGTGAAATTTTATTCTTGGGTCAGGGTTCAGATTATATAAAAAATGTAGTTTTTCATTTCTAGTGATACCCAAGAGAGGGCTTGTTAAGTAAATGTCAAGAATAAATGCAAAGAATGGGTGGTCAAGCTTTTCCAGAAAAATAAGAACATATGCATTTTTCTTTGAAAATTTCCAATACCCATGTCATTATTTTGTTTCAGAAGTTTGGAATAAGCCAGTGGTTGTTTTGGGTCGAGCCCATATGAAAAAAATCATACAAATAAATTTGCAGTTTTGAATCTCAGATACCCATTTCAGGGTTCTATTTAAAATATAGAAAAAAGCAATAATCATGATAACCCATATGAGTTTTACATAAAAGCAGTAGAATTAAAAATGCAAATCTCTATGCTAAATTGAACTTCAGAGGAAAAGAAAAATACAGTTTTCTTTAGTGATTTCAAGCACCCACATTCGGTTTTGTTTTAAGAATATAGAAAATTCAATTACAGTGATAGCCCATGAAAAGAGATAGCAAGGAGATACAGAAATGCAAGTTTCTTGAGGTGGGTCAAGCATCAAAATAAGGAAAACACAGTTTTATTCTATCTTTCATAATACCCATATGCAGAAATGCTTTCAGTTAGACATAATTATCATTCTTCTGTTCTGGGTCGAGCCCAAAACTCAAATACATTGCTTTCTACAATACACATCTGGTTCGCCCCCTAAACGTGGCCATAAATTCTTGATTAAAGAAGAAACTCTTTAAGTTTCCAGAGAGAAAATGTTTAGCAAAAGAAGTTACTAGTCCATGTTTCTGATGGAGTACTATAGTCACAGCCAAAGGTTTCAGATAGCTCCAAATGCCAAGGGTTTGAGCCCGTAAGAATAGCCAAGCTTTAATAGTAAGAATAGAGCATCAAAATAATGGATATGAGCACAAAAAATGCAAGATAAAGAGATATTAGAGTGTGTTAGCCGCAAATATCAATCGATAAAGAACAAGAGTGAGAAGTCGTGGAACTACGACAAGATGCTTACCTTGTGTATAGAAGCTGAAGACAGAACTTAAGCAAACTTTCCCACAAAGTTTCCAGATGAACACGAGCTCACAGGTCGGCCAAGCAAACAAAAGTCACAAGGAGTGCAAAGAAAATCAGAGAATAAACTCATACAGGCCGCAACCTTAATGTATTCTTGCTCCTTTTAAATAAAGGGAATTAACATCAATGATATAAAAGTAAGCTTACCTACTGAAGTTCAGACGACTGATGAGCATGGAGAAGATTATTAGAGCATTTGATCTTGAGTTCAACTCAGTCATGGTGGCAGCGGCAGAGTTTTGCTCCAAAGTGGAGTGTACAAAATGAAGTGATAATTAGGGTTTGACCCTATTTTCTCATGCCCTAATTCGAACATCATCATCATCCAGAATATTCAATCAAAGCACATGTCAAATTTTGAATGGGGTCAAAGATTATAGTCTTTGCATTATGACTTATCAAAAATCTAAGTCTAAATGTATATGACGGGGTCGAGTTTCTTTGTTAGGTCGAAGGTTAAGTCTTTAAGACTTATTCTTTCCATAGTAATTTTGAAGGACTTGAATATAGAAAATGAATTAAGGGTGAGTTGTGAATACCCTATGAATTAGGGTCAATTATATTTTAGGGTTCTAACTTTAGTTGATTTTGGAGAAATCAATAAGATTTGAGATAAGGAGAGAAGAGGATAATGATGTGTAATGTTTTTTATGATTTTGTGAGAAAATCAAAATATTGTGATGGAGAAATAAGGAGATTTTCTTGTTTTTGCAAAAGATTTTCAATCTTTAATTGAAAAATAAGAAAAATTGTGCAAATCTGCATCTTGTAAAGCAAAATCATAAAACAATCTTTTATAAATTGTTTGTGATTTCTTGCTAATTTTAGCAGATTTTTATTGACTTTTCCTCTTGGTCAAATTTGAGACCTATCTTGGAGAGATAAGGTGTTTTTTGAGCTTTTAAAGCAACATCAACCTATTTTTAGAGGCTTGCCAGTGTGATCATAAAAGCATTGTGGTTTTTTCTACTTTTAGGCAATTTTTGAGACAGTTTGAGGCCTTTTTCCTTGAGATTTTTTTTTTAGCTCAGATTAGGGTTTCTTGAGAGTTATGTTTTGAAAGACTTAGTATTTTAGCTCTCCTCTCTTAGTGGAGATCAAAGTTCCTACTCTTATGATATTTTGGGAGTTGTGAATCTTTGTACTCAGTTTTAACAGATTGACACTCTTTCAGTTTTAATAGAACAACATATTTCTCCTTATTTTCTATCTCGCATTTTGTAATGGCAATCTGATGTACTTGTGTTTTGAAATCAGAATCCTTTTATGTCTTGCTATTATAGGTTGTGTTTCAGAATTACATGTTTCAGGTTGCATGTTGTATTTGTTTTCCAGATCTTCATCAAATCACTGATGGGATATGTGCCAATGAGATTGTGAGAATTACCATAATACAGAAGCTGTTATGAGTTGTTAAAGTCTAAATTTTCATAAGTTTGGTGAATCATCTATTAGTCATAGGCTTTATTTTCAAGTTATCTTTTATCCCTTACCTTAAAGGTTATTTTAGAATAGAATTCATCATTTGGAGAACCAGCTCACTCTGGAGATTTCTCTTTCGTTCAGATCACCCACATCTGAAAAAGGTTTCCATGTTTCTGTAGGTTGTTGAATATTGCATTCAGCAGGGTACAAATCTATTGACAACAGTTACCAAACATAACTCTTATTATCCATTTAGCAGACAAGCACACCTCTTGAGTTCTAGGATCCAAGAAGCCCAAACCTCCCTTGCTCTTTGGTTGTATATAGTGCAGCCATGAAGAGGCCCTAAAAACCCTTTTCACATCCCAATTAGTCCATAAAAACTAGCGTCAAATGAGTTTAACCAAATCTTCATAGCCTTTCCTAGAAGACATCCAACATGAAGAATAGTAGACATGAGGCATCAAAAATATTCAATTTATCACCTATATTTTGCCTGCTAATGAGAAGAATTTATTCCCCTAGTTAAATATTTTGTTCTTTAATTTGTTGAGGAACCAATTCCACATATCATGAAGCGTAACCCCTAATCCAAAAGGAAAACCAAGATATCTAGTGATTTGGCTATGTTTAATCCATTTCCAATATGTAGGAATCAATTCAGGAACTGGATCAAATTGAAGCATTATAAATTCATTTTTATGATGAGCCAATTTCGACCCTGAAACCTCGCAATACAAATCTAAAACCTCCATAACATTCTTAATTTATAATTCATAATTTTGAATAAAGAGAAAATTGTCATCAACAAAATGTGAATTAATAACAACCGCATTGTTGGGCATAGAGATACCTTTAATAAAATTCATTTGATTGTATTTATGAAGAAGATACCTAAGAGCATCAATTGTTAGAACATAAAGGAATGGTGATAAAGGACACCCTTGTCTAATTGAACGTTCGAGGAAAAAAATATTAAACAAAGTACAATTAATCACTAGCTGAGCATTTGCATCAATGAAAATCATATTAACATGTTTACATATCTTAGGACCGAATCCCAACCACTGCAACATCTTGATAATAAACCCCCACCGTATCCTATCATAAGCTTTATCAAAATCAAGTTTAACCAACAAAGCATTCTGATTTGATTGATGAGCCCGTTTTCTTGTCTCCCAGGAAAGAATTAAATTGTCAAGTATAAATCTGTCACCAAGAAACCCAATTTTCTCAAGTCTAACTATCTCTTTAACCATTGGTTTGATCCTAGTGGCTAAGGCTTTAGCAATAATTTTATAGGAAGTATTGAGTAGATTAATCGACTGCCATCTAGAAATGAGATCTAAATTCTTCCCTTTCAGAAGGAACTTAATTACACTTAATAGCTAGCCCCAATGAACCTTGACTCACAACTTCCAAATAAACTTGGTAAAAATCTTCTTTATATGTTGCCACAAGGTTTAATAAAATTATATTGATAACCCATCAATCCCTGGACTTTCGTTATGAGCCATAGAGAAAACAACATGTTCTAAATCCTTAATGGATAGGTCTCGATCAAGGAAACAACTGTAATATGGTTCTATCTTCCTAGGAATGCATCCTTGAATGATGTCCTCTAAAATAAATTGAACATCTTGCCAATGGGAATCTTCTCTAAAAAGTTGCTCATAAAAGTTTTGAAACATGTATTTTATCTCATTTGGGTTTGTACAAATCCTTCCATTCGCATCTTGTATTGATCCAATATATTCCTTTTCATGTTGGTAGTTTAAATAATTTAAGAAATATTTAGAGCCTTAGTTTCTTTCTTTGAACCAATGCAATCTAGCCCTGATTTTGGCCCCTTGCCCCTTATGCATATCAAGTTTGTGAAGTTGAGCTTCAATATTAGCTATGGAAGTTTGAATAGAAATACTTTCAGTGTTTGAAATCAACATCTTCCTATTCAACTCAAGCTTCCCTTGAAGAGATTTTTTCTTTACGTTTTCGCTGCCATGCCAATCTCTTTCCAAACTTACATAAGAAATCAACACATTGAGTAATAGTGGACTGCCACCACATCTTGTAAGATTCCCCTTCTTTTGGCTTAGGAATAGAATTCCAAATTACAAGTAGGGCATCAACACAAGAAGGAATTTTGAGGTGTGAGCTATTAAGTTTAAAAGGAAATTGGGAGTCCACATCTCTAAGTTCTCGGGTTGTAAAAACACAAATAGGTTGAAAATGGTCTGATAAAGTAGTAGAATAATCTACTTTCACATAATTCCCCATAGAATCTTGAACTAATTAGAGATTGGGAGAGATATAAAGCCTATCTAACCTACTTAACTTCCTATCAACTCTCATCCTACAGTTAGTCCAAGTGTACCAATTATACTAATGACTTACTTATTTTTAACAATAGGATCTAAAATACCCACAAAGTTTCTACAAAATATTCATTTGTCAAACTCTTCATTGCTTAATTTAACATGATCAACCCAAATGCGATCAGAATCATGTTCTACCAAATTAAAATCTCCTCCAATGACCCAATTAGCCTAAGGAAGATTATTGGACATCCATTCCCATAATTCACATTTTTCTTTTACAATGTTGGGAGCATAAACAGAATATAAACCAATAGGTTTTCCATTGATAACAACAAGAACCCAAACACAACTATGTGAAGGGTCCTCCCCATTATCAATGAAAAATCTATTAATCCTAGAATGAAGACCAATAACAACCCCCCTTCCTTCTCTATGCAACATATGAAAGAAAACATCTCTCCATACGTTGGATAGAGAAGAGAGGAGATGATTTCCATTAATCTTGACTTCTTGTAGGAACTCAATATTTTGCTTCCATTTGAAAATAGCATCCTTTACCTTAAATTTATGGTGAGGTAAAGATAACCCTCTAACATTCCAAGAAAGAGTTCTAAAATTCATAGTTAAAGAAAGTTTTGGAGGTTGTCTACTCAAGGTAGAACGTCAAAGTGATTGGCTAGCATAATCGGCTAATTAGAATGCATGTCTTCCTTTACCGCTGAAGGAGACCAAGATCTTGGTCTTGTAGGCAGAGAAAGGGAGACATGTCTGTTATGGGGAGAGTGAACCCTTTGACTTTTAGACTATATTGGTGAAGCTCTCTCCAGATTTTTCTCAATGGATTGTAATGAGGAGTTGTCATAGTTTTGTGAAGATAATTCCCCATTATGGATTTCAAGGGACCTGGAAGGATTGTTTCTTTTCCCAACCATCCTCCATTCGTCAGACATAACAACATATTTATAGGTGGGAGACATGTCACTCATGGTATGTTCTTTTGGATTGATATTTTCATGTTGGTTCACGTTATGGGCTGGACCAGGCATAACGGTAGGCTGGGTAGAATGTTGCTTCACATTAGAGACTGGATTATGCATAGCAATAGGCTGAGAAAGGCTTTGCAATTGTTGTGAATTAGATGGGATTGTTCTATTGTCTTGCATGTATCTATTTCTCCTAAAAGGACAATCTCTGAGCAAGTGACCATCTTGTCAACAAAAAAAGCATGCATTGGATTTGTTCAGATAAACTATAGGATGACAAATATCAAACCCTGACCTAATTAATTTAATGTTTTCAAGTAATTGACAAGTTAAGTCCATTTCCACACAGGCCCTTAGGTACACCTTTAGGCTAGAAAATATATCTATAGAATTATTACACTAGAGTACTCTTCCTAACTGCGTAACAATCTCTCTTATAAATTGTCTGAAAGCAAAGCTTAAAAAAGGAAGCTATATCCACATAGGGTACTTGGATTTTGAGGGACCCTCTAGGTGAAAATCTAAAGTCCAATCCTGTAGGTAACAAATCTGTTTGCAAATAATCCAAGTACCATATTGTAAGACAACTTGGGCATGATTTGCTGATTTGAACTTGCAAGCAACATAATTTTTTCCAAGCCCTCTCAATGCTTCTATTTCCCATCCCATATTTTCCTATTTTGTTTTATCCCATTTAAATAAATTAGATTCAGATGGTATGCCTCTTAATAAAAGAACAAGATAATATATCTATGCTGACATTCCACTATGCTATCAACCACATCATCAGGGAGTAGATATTCAAGATTTTTACCTTAATCATCGTAGGCTTGCTCCATCTGGTTTTCACATCTTTCGACTACAAAAACTCACATACCACTTCCTCCTATCAACCTTGCAAGCTTTAGTGACATCCAAGTTAGGTTTTTTTCCTTCTTTATGTATTTCTTGGCTATACATTTAATTTTTTCATTTATAAATTATGATTTACATTTAATATTTTTCTAATTAAAACCCTAATTGCAACAACCCTAATTTTCCTATCTAATTTCAACCCAACACAAATTTTATCATTTCAAAAAAAGAAAAACCGTTTCTAGTGAAAAACCTAGTCTCACAAGTGTATTTCATAGTATTAACTTAAGACAAGCATTACAATAAATTGATAACATCTTGCAAATAATTTATCCTATATTTTAAAACTTCCACATCATTTTGATAATTAACCTAAACTAGAAAACATTGAATACCTACAATACCATACAAACTAATATAGACCCAAAATATTAGGGCTTGTATTTATAGAGATTTTTTATTTGGGAAAACACATGGTTTCACAAAAACTATGGGCTCCCAAATGAGGCATCAAAGTGATGGTCATTATGACTAGTAAAACCCATGGATGCAAATGAAACTCCTTGTTTTACTAGTCAACTAGTTAAACTAGACACTCCATTTGAAAAGATGAAAGTTCTCTTCTACCAAGATGCTTTTGCACACTACCTAAAATAGACAGTCCAAGATTATATTTCAATTAAACTTTATCCATCCATGTATAATTCTCTTTACACCTATCATAATATTTTTGGAAAGTGTTAAAGTATACCTTACATGGAATCTTGGGATTCCCTCCATGTGTGGCATCTAATAGATTAATCATTGTTTTTAAAAACATAGCCTCTTACTAAAAAATCTCTATACCTAGGTTAAAAACTAGCTCATAAAGCGAGTTGATCTCAAATTTACTAATTGATATGACCTATCACACTAACTTGATACCTTCAACTACATCTTTGAATCAAAAGTTAACTTGGTACCTTCCTATGTGTTTGACTAGCTATCACTTTTTATCCATCTAGAAAAATATTAATTGTGTATATTATAATCAAATAATTACCTAAAACTATTAGGTTAGTCATAATATAGATTCTAGTAACACTTAATTGATGCAAGGGTTTGTAGTTGGTCAAGTAGTTCACTTGGTTTAGAATTGGTTAAATGGGATTAGTTAAGTGACACTTCATTCCTTGATGGGTGAACAATAGATCAAATGGTAGTTCATATCAACATGGAACTCTAAATTATAACAAGTTAGTGACTAAATCTAGATGGATCAAATTTGTTTCAAGTTTTATAAAAAAAAGGGTCAATTTAGGTGATTGAATAACTTGACTACAACACCTCTAATGAAGTAGTCCATATTAATTAGATCTCATTTATATGGTTATAATTTTTTATTTTTGATGATAATAGAAGTGAACTTGATTTGTGTGAGGTAGTATGTGCTAGATAACTATTAATCATTTATTTTGAAAAAAACATTTAACTTACTATCTAGAGCAACTTGACCTAGGTTAGGACCTAGCTCCTAAATTGAGTTGTTCTCAATTTTACTAATCAATATGGCATATCACACTAAATTGATACCTTGAACTACATGTTTGAATTACAAGTTAACTTGGAATATTTTTACATGTTTGACTAGTTGCAACTTTATACCCATCTTGACAAATATTAATTGTGTATATTATAAGCATACATTTTATGAAAGATTGCATTGTATTTGAATTATAGGAATAAATAAATAAACAAGCCAACAATAAAATTGAATGTGTGGACTCAAACATCTCGACGAAGATAAACATGTAGATTTCTTCTTATCTATAAACATCTTTATCCTGACCAAAACTCATTGAAGAAAATTCCTTTGTGGAAATTTTTCACTTGTGAACTGTTAGAAAGTAAATTTTAAAAATTAATACTTGTACAGAAAATGAAGTGGCCTTTCTTGCACTTTATGCAACTTGGAAGGGGCAATTGAGATTTAACGTGGCTCTATTTTGCATAGATATATCACATGGGTGATTTCTATCATTTCAAGATATACTCTTGTCATGTGAGCTTCAAAACAAAGTCAATTTGTGTAGAGAAAAACATATTTTCTTGGCTACCAACCCAATTTTCTTAACACCATTATTCGAAAGGAGATATTTGAGAATGTTAGAATGAAATTATTAGAGAGCAATATAAATAGTCTAGCAAAAGGCCAAAGTAATAGGACTATTCTAACACATAAAAACAAAAATTGGAAATAATGAGAATCAAAGTCAACAAAATTTGATATATTTTTTCTTTAATCTTAAAAGTTAGTTGTTATTTTCTTATGTTCTTAAAATTTTATTGTTAATTATTAACATAAATGAAATAGATTACGTGTTTTCCATTTTAATACTTATTAATGATAGTTGAGTTTGATATTTGTTTGTGAAATACATGTGTATACAAAGGAAAGTAGATGTGTAATAAGACTAGTTTAGAAAGCATAAAATAATAAGGAAATTAATACATATGCATCTACAAAATTTAGGAACCACTTGATTCAAGTTGAGGACTATTTGTAGAGGTTATAAATCAAATTTCATTAGTTTTGGAAGCTCAATATTTACTGCAAAGAAGTGTTGTGCTCAATTTGAAGAAGACTTCCTTAATGTCTTGAAGATTGTCATAAATCAACTTGTAATCATAACATAGTATGAAAAAAACCCGTGCATATGAATAAAAGAAAAGGTAAAATAGCAAACTATATTTCACCTAACACCTAATGACAAGAGTTAATTTTTATAGTTGGTTGTGATATACATGTGTATACAAAGGAAAATAAGTGCATAATAACACTAGTTTAGAAAGCAAACTATGGCCCTGACGTCAAACAAACTATGGCTTTTGCACTTTACAATTCACTTGATGAAAAGGAATGTTGGACATTTCTTGATGATCAAGAATTACAATTGGGAGAGGTGCAGAGAATTGCGAAAGAATATTTAGTTTAATTAATTGATAGTATTTGTGGTTAAGATAAATTGATATTAATTTAAAAAATTAAGAGGAAATTATATATCAAATAGAGACCTTTATGTTTGGTAAAAACTTATGTTCGCTAGAAAATAGTAAAAATATATAGTAAGTAAATATATATATTAAAAATATACATTTAGGAAAATTTACTGCGAGAATCATAATCTTACAAAATATCATGTCATGGTGGTTGTAGTTGATAGTCCAACCCTTCCTTTGAAATCCACATTTCTTTTAAAAACTATGTGAGTAATAGTAGGATGGCATCAAAAGGACTTTAAAATGAAGGTACCACCTTTATTCAAATACCCATAAAGGATTTTTAAACATAAAAAATCTAAGAATAAAAAAAGGATTTCATTTGAAGGTCATGCATTAATGGAAAGCTTTGGCATGTGTATTGGGTAGGGTTTTTATCCTTTATTGATGCATTTCAATACTTACTTTACTCTTGTGCTTTGGAATGTTTGTGCATTGTTTGTGTGTGTTCTAGCATTGCATTTGGTGATTTTATCTCCAAGGTTTTTCTTTGGTTTTCACTTTTTATGTTGGTGTTTGTGTTCATACTTTTTCTCGTGCTTGTGTTCATTGGTGCCTCCCCTGCATTGTTTGCGCCTTTTCCATTGATTCTAGGAATGGTTTCATGCCTTCACTTTGGGTTAATGAAGTTATTTTTGTTGCATATGGCTTGGTCCTTGTTGAATTTTCTTCTTTTTGTTGCCTTTGTTTCATGTCTTGTGTTAAAAATCTTATTTTTCCTTCTAGGTTCAATTTGGCCTAATATGTTGTTTTTGCTTTATTTAATTATTTTTTCTTATTTTTGTTTTTGATTTGGACCTTGTCGAATCCTCTTTGATCCCAATGCACCAACTGATATATTGCTTGTGGCTATGTCACTATACATCATCAAAGCATCAAACCATTTAATGACTTAATGCTAATTGAACATAAATTTTAAGTTATGACTCAATCCTCAATCTCCTAATTCCTTACATTCAAAAGCTCCCTAAGTCCTTAATATTGGATCCTTCTCGGTCCCTAATCTTTGACACCTTTCTCTAAGAGTTTAAGTGTTTTGGGCATCAATAATTTGGCTCACACCCTCACATTTACCTATTTTCATAGAATGTGCTAAGAGATATTCTCCCCAAAATTCATTATCATTAACAAGATTGAAGCAATAGGACCGATCGCTAATTCTCAATATCCTATGCCAAATAAACATCAAGTTGGCATGGAATGTTGTTCCAACTAGTTTGTCAAGTATGAGCCTTAAGGTACTCTTGATTCTTGATCTCCAATTAATAACATCGTCTATTACTATATGGAATCGAGGCATCAAGAGTCTTCTATATAAGTTCTTTGTGAATGTTGAATATTTCTTACAGAGGGTACACACAGGATATAGGACTAACTTGGCTCAAGCCTTGACAATGTCAAAGATTGGTGGAAGCAACTACAGTGTTAGTGCAATCACCAAAGCTACTTCTAATATGCGCCCAACATTATAATAAATAAAACAAAGGAATATATTTGTCCCATCATAGGAAGTGGCGTTAGATATTATTTTTGAGATGAGGGCATCTATAAGAAGTTGGGTCCACAAAGAGGGAAAGTTTTGTGCAAAGAGAAAATTTTGACAAGAATGAGTACCCATTTAGGAATGTGTATCTCAGTCTCTAGTCAAAACATGTACTTGTTATGCTTTGGGATACCATTGTAAATGGGTATCCATTTCTTAAAAATATTTATTTTTAAACAAATGACTATGGGTCATTTTTCCTAGTAGTGGCAAATGAACAACAATGAACAAGAATAGGTAACAACATTTGCACATTCCGCCACCACCAAAACTCACCTACCACCTCCTCCTATCGACCTTGCAAGCTTTAATGACCTCCAAGTTAGGTATTTCACCTTCTTTATGTTTTTTTGGTTGTACATTTAATGTTTTCATTTATAAATTATGGTTTATATTTAATTTTTTTCTAATTAAAACCCTAATTGCAACCATTTTCATTCATATGCAACAACCCTAATTTTCATATCTAATTTCAACCCAACACAAATTTTACCATTTCAAAAAAAGAAAATCCATTTTGAGTGAAAAACCTAGCCTCAAATGTGTATTTCATAGTATTAACTTAAGAAAAGCATTATAATATATTGATAACATCCTGCAAATAATGTAGCATCTATTTTAAAGCTTCCACATCATGTTGATAATTAACCTCAACTAGAAAATACTGAATACCTACAATACCATACAAACTAATATAGACCCAAAATATTAGGGCTTGTATTTATAGATTTTTTCTATTTGGGAAAACACATGGTTTCACCAAAACTATGGGATCCCAAATGAGGCATCAAAGTGATGGTCATTATGACTAATCAAACCCATGGATGCAAATGAATCTCCTTGTTTCACTAGTCAGCTAGTTAAACTAGACACTTCTTGATTTAAAAGATTAAAGTTCTCTTCATCCAAGTGATTAGTTGAAAAATGGGTGTTCTTATTGTTTTGGACATAGAACAACACTTTTCTCCAACTAACATTCAAGGATGCCCTAGAGATCTTCACCCCAAGAATGGAATAGAGGCAAGAGATCTACTAAGGGATTGTCCTAGGGTATGAATTCATATTAGAAGAGGGGTTCACCACCAATTTTAGACTTGGAAAAGATAATGCAATGCAAGTTGTAAAATAAAACCCTAGTTGAATGCAAACTTGACTTAAATGACCTAGAAATGCAACAAGAACAAAATAGAAAGCTACATAACAGAATGTGTGCACCTAGAAATGTGTTGAAGACTGGAAACAACTTTGAAATTCTTGAATTGTTGACTTATTGACCTAGTGGGACTCATTCGCCATTCTGGGTGAATCAGTCCTAGTTCTGGATTTCTACACAAAAGTAGGTTTTGGGAAAATGGGTATCCAAATCTGCAAAAATCTCTGAAAAAACACCCATAGTGGGACTCATTCACTTCTTGTGGCGAATGAGTCCAATTTGGCTTTTATAGAAATTCAAAGTTTTGATCTGCACCTCTAAGTCTGTTCTTTTTGCTTCTCCAAGTTCCCAGATTTGAAACTCTATTCTCACTTTGACTTGATTCACCTAAGGTTTGATAATCAATTCATTATGTGGATTTCATTTCCTAATGAAATAATGAGAAATATGTCCCTCATTGTTCTTCAATTCATTTTGGTGAACCTACCTATTTTTTGGTGTTTCAATAGGTAGAGAGAGGGATTGGCAGATATTGAGTAGATAGGGAAGAAGAGAGGAAGAGAGAAGTATGGAGGGAGAGAGAGGGAGGTGAGAGAGAGGTGAGATAGAGAGAAATAGAGAGAGTGGTAGGGAGTGATGGAGGGAGAGGTAGGTAGAGAGAGGAAGAGAGGAGATAGAGAGAAGTAGATATGGAAGGATAGAGAGAGTACATAAATATAATTAGAGAGGGAAAGATAGGTATAGAGAGATAGATAGAGGTAGAGAGGGAATGAGGGAGGTATGGAGATAAGTGAGATAGAGAGGTGTAGAGAGAGTGGTAGGGAGTGATGGATGGAGAGAGTGGGAGGTGAGATAGAGAACAATAGATAGAGAGTGGTAGGAAGTGATGGATGGAGAGGGGAGATATAGATAAGTAGAGAGGGAGGGAGAGGTAGGGAGGGTGAGAGAGGTGAGATAGAGAGAAATGGGGAGAGTGATGGAGGGAAAGGTAGGTAGAGAGATGGAGAGAGGAGATAAAGATAAGTAGAAAGGGAAGGAGAGGTAGAAAGAGGGAGAGAGGAGATAAAGTAAAGAGGGAAGGAGAGGTAGAGAGAGAGGAGAGATAGAGAGTAGAGAGGGAATGAGGGAGGGAGGGAGAAGTAGGGAGGGAGAGAAAGGTGAGATAGAGAGGTGTAGAAAGAGAGAGAGTGGTAGGGTGTGATGGATGGATAAGTTGGTAGAGAGAGGGATTAGGAGATACATATGGTTGATAGGGAAGAAGAGGGAGAGAGAATTATGGAGGGAGAGAGAGGGAGGTGAGAGAGAGGTAAGATAGAGAGAAATAGAGAGAGTGGTAGGGAGTGATAGAGGGAGAGGTAGGAAGAGAGAGGGAGAAGGGAGATAGAAATAAGTAGATAGGGAAGGGGAGAGAGAGAGGGGGGAGGGGAGGGAGAGAGAAGTGAGATAGAATTAGAGAGGGAAGGAGAGAGAGAGGGGGGGAAGGAGGGATGGAGGGAGATAGAGATAAGTAGAGAGGGAAGGAGGGAGAGAGAGAGAGGGAGAGAGAAGTGATAGAGAGAATTAGAGGGGGAAGTGGAGAGAGAGTGAGAGATAGTTCTTGAGCTAAAGGGAGAGAATTAGATAAAGGGTGAGAGAGAGGTTTAGAGTGTAAGGGATAAACAATGAGTGAGATAGAGAGAGAAATAATACAAATTGCTTATTACTAAAATTTGACCAACTGATTACTAAAATTTGACATGTTGACTATTGAAATTTGACTAAGTCTTTTTTTTTAAGATCTTCCAAAAACTAGAATTTTCATTATAACTCCTAGAGATCTGAAACCACTCTCAAACATCCTGAAACTATATATATATATGAAATTTTCATTATAAATATTTATTTCATTTATATAGTTTCCCTAAAAGATAATAAGAAGAAAGAGAAAAAAAAGAAGAGAAGAAACAAATTTCAATGTAGACCAAAACATGAGCGCATTATAAAAATACACATTTTTTAAAATTCAAACCATAATGTGAGCATGTTATAACATGCTCACTTTTTGGCTTGCTAATGACCGAGCCTAGGCTTAGTCACTACCAACCCATGACGTGAGCACGTTTTACTATAACACAATCGTGTTTTTGTTATTTCGGGCTGAAAAAGTGTCCTGAAAAAGTGAAGTGGCCACTTTTTAGGCCCCCATCTTTTTGCACTTACCCATGTATATTCGTATGAGTGTATATATGTATACATATAAAATGTAAGTAAAATAACACATTCATATATACATCTATGTATGATATATATTAAATGTCGATATTATATGTTATTGTTTTAACATTTAAAGTTGATAAATGTTATTGTTAATTTCAATGCTCATCATTAGGTAGGATAGCCTTCATTGATGGCTAAAGGGTTGTTATCTTAACCTACAAAACTGGGTGTGGGTTAGTGGTGAATGTTTCTAGAAATCTGTTTTCATAACTATCTTGAAACCGACTAATAACTACCTTATCATGGTGTTAAATCAAGAGGAGGTGGGAGTTATTTTGGTTAGATGGGGAGAGAAGAAGTTAGAAAAATCCTGAGGGATAGTGGAAAGATATCATCGTTCATTCTAGCTGCGAATGGAAAAGAAAACAATAGGTGTAATGTCCCTACGCAGAGTATAAATAAGTATATTATCACACAATTGTGGCAATGAAAGGCAGAGTTAACGAGCCTTTGAGGGAAGTGTTAACTTATAAGAATGTTATTACTTCCATTCTTGCCTATATTAGAATGAGAATGAGTTGTGGAATAAGCTCCATAACCTGTGGTTGAGTGTGTATTGCTGGAAACTATATTTATCTGATAACCAATAAAAAGGCATGTAATCTCTTTGGTTCTTTATAATGGAATTAGTCATTCCTTGATTTTATATACATATTGGATGATATTGGTTCTTTTAAAACTACTATGTTGAGGTGGTTCATCTCTTTGAGTTATTGGTAAGCCTAATCCTTTAAGACAAGTGAGGGGTATTCATGCTTTTGAACTCTCTTTGCAAAGATTTGACTTGACTTGACTGAATCAAGAATGTAGTCACCTTGAATGTGAAACTTTCTTAAATTGTTTTCTTGTTAGCTAAGAGTCTTAGTTGTATGCAAATGATTACAAATAGAGTTCTGAAATGAACACAAGTTTGATATATGCTAAAACACTATTCCTTGCGGGTTTAAACTAATTTTTGCAAGGTTATGAACTTTTGAAATAGAAAAGAGACTTCAGCTTAGCTTGAGACTAGTTGTATTTTGAATGATTTTCACTAAAGAATGATTTTTTCTTCTTTCCCCTTTGGAAATATTTTGAGAATGTGAAAGTTTCTTGCAATGAAGACCATACCTTGTTGGCTTGAGTAGTTATAGGGTTTCATACTAAGTGGAAAACCACCCAAATGGGGGTATTATTGTGTATTAAGTTTCTTAACTATCTTGTGACTAGTTGGGTCAAGCTAATTACCCGTGTCGGCAAGTGAATGCCAAGAAGACTAACTATGAACGAGTAGAAACTCTCATGTACGTTTTATAATTTGAACTAATGGTAGTTTCATGTACATTTTATAATTCAAACTAGTGGCAGTTGCCAAGACCTAGTAGTTATGTTGAGTAACATGAGGGTTTGAGGAAAGTTTAAGACTAAACCAACTTAGCGGAGCTATGACTAGAAAGTCAAGTGATGTCAAGTTAAATTATTCTTTATATTTAACCATTGGATGAGCAACAAATTTGAGCATCTTTAAAGGTTAGAATCTTCTAAATGACTATGTGTATATCCTGAAGATGGCATTGTGTCATCAATATTGTTAAGAAGCCTACAATAGGTGAGAAGTTAAAACCTTTTGATTGGGGTTAAGGCTTGAATTAGTGGCAGTATCCTAGATCCTAGCTATTGTAGATATGTAACAAGGGGATTTAATGCCTAAGGTATTTTACCAAGCCAGTCATATCACAAACTTAGTGAATAAGCATTTATGTTATGCAAATTCATTGTAAGATGAGACCAATTGATCTACAATTATGTTTATCTTTAGTCAACAAAATTTCACTAAATGTATGAAGGACTAAAACATAAAGGAATTTGTATTCTTAATGGAAATCTAACCTTTAGGGTGTAGACTTCATCTATGTAATATCCATATTACATTATGACCGAGAAGGTCAAGAAGATATCCTTTCATGACAATATTTTCTTAAAGATTATATAATGAGAGTAGTCATGGTCAAGGGTTATGGTTAAGACTCGAGCAAGTGGTCATAGCCAAGACCCGGGTAGTTACATAAAAGTAACTCAGGTGTTTGATTCAGAAATAACCAACAACCCAGATGAGTTATTCACTTAGTGAATCTCCACTTTTTGAGGAAGAACTCTATAATAAAACTAAATCATTGATAATCTGAGAATATAATAAGGGTTCTTTAGCTTAAGATGAATATCTATTTATTAAATATGATTGAATTAGTATTTTCAATTGTGATGAAGGGAAACCAGTCGATGACAGTGTGTCATCAGAAATAACTGTGTGCATAGAGAGGGAGATCAAATACTCTCTTGGTTAATACTAAAGACCTAGATAAGTGGTAGTTTCCAAGCCCCAAGAAGTTATGTGAATGTAACATGGATATTTTGGGTCAAAAAATATCCTAGTAGTTCTTTACCGACTTTGTAAATAAGGACTTGAACAAGTGGTAGTTGTCAAGGCCCACGTCATTATGAGAATGTAAAACATGGGTGTTCTAAGTCAAGAAATTGTATCCAATCTAAATGAATTATGACATTAATAAAGTTATCTTCTTTTTTTTAAAATGGAAATTGGTATGATCAAGTAACTATTGGTCAAACAATAGATGGTCAAATATGGTACTCCAATTTGAGTAGGGTGGGTGATCAAACAACTTCGCTCATATGTAGCAATTATATATATTGGAAATAATTTGGCCAAAGTGAGTGCAATAGTCTATGCTTGCACTTGCCAGTTCACTGTGTTCCATATACTTAACTAATCAGAGTTGTCATCCATAGTTAGAAGGTATCCATAGTTGTTTGATGGTATTGGTTAAGTAGGAAACAACACCAGAGCTCATAAGACATTACTAGAGGGTTCTTAACTATACCCTTCATTGAAGGGCAGAGCCACTTCTAGTGAGGAAGGTGTGCAGGGGATTGCAAGTCCATGGTTGGAGGTAAAGCACCTGGATGATGCTCTCCCTCTTGTAGATGACATGTTGAGTCTTCGAAGAAAAAATGTATCCAAATTATATGGGATCTCTGACCTTGTACCTTTATGATATTGTATATCTTGTTTAATTGAAATCATTCATGTTCAAGTGCAAAAAGTTAGAAGATGTTTAATTTTTTTTAGTTTGAAAAGCATGATTAGACAATATAATATATAATTTATGTGTAATCAATTATGTAGTTGCATATTCTGTTTTAAAAGAAAAACTTCATACCTCATTTACTTATGATGTTAGTTATTAACTACTTGGTAAATAAATCTTATTAATTCCTTTTTACTAGGGCATCATGCCAGTAGTCCTCATCCCTTTCCTATCCATTGTTTTATTTTTCTTTGAAATGATGTTACTTCTTTTAGTCATGCCATCATCTCAAAGAAGGGAAAAATGTAGATAGCTAAAATTTGACCTTACTCAACCACACCTCATTTTAACTTATCATAAGAAATTAATTAATTAATTAATTAATATTTATTTATTTAATCCATCATCTTAATTCCTCTTTTTTATTAAATAAATTTTATATTTATTTAATTAAGTCTAATCTTTATCCCCAAATCCTCCAACTAAATTAATTAATTAATTTAGGCTAATTAATTCTCGTCACCTTTTAGATTCCATTATTTAATTCCACTTTATCCTTCAACCCTTATCCATCTAATCCTAGAAATTGATTCCATTCACATGGGTCACAATTTAAACTTGTTATCATGTGACAAGTGCCCTTTCACATGTCTAACTAAGACCTTGTCTAGATTCGTTGAATCTACACACTTCCCAAAAATTAAACTAACTTTCCATCTCATCCATTCATCTCATATAAACCTCTTAATCCTAGCCATTCACATAAGGATATGCCCTAATGCACATCCTAAACCTAGCCATTATCCCTCATGTGACACTTGTCACATGACTACAACCTTTGATCCAAGCCTAATCCTCATTAAATCCTAGCCATACATTAATCAATCCATCTTGGCCCTTGATTTCTCTCATAGAAATTCTATAAATGAGAGGCCTTCCACCCCATTTGAATATTCTCTTCTCATGCTACTCTTATGCTACCCAAATTTTTATTGAATCATTTTGATCACACCATCATGTTGTTTGAATCATGAGAAACCACATCCAAGCTATCAATAAATTAAAGTACTACACTTGATCTTTTTGAGGTTTGCATGTATTTGGTTTGGTCTAGGCTAGATTTGATGCACAATTTATTTATATCATTTGCATGCATACAACACCTATAATAGAAGTGTTCCAACAATAGCATAATAACTAGATGGTCCTACTACATGAGCATCCTCTAAATTATGAAATTATGAAATTTACATTCCATGTTGTATAATTTTGTTGTGACCTAGTAATAATGTCACGAGGGGTCTACATCTCCATAGTCTCCTTGATGATTGATGTTGCAAGCACATGGTGAATAAGTTGTTTGGCTATTGGTCTTGGTTGATTGTTTGGCACTCAATAAGCCTCCTCTATATCTTAGGCAAATTCTTTGACTCTACCTTGAAAATATTTAATATCAAAATAATTGAGAATTTTATGGAGTACAAATTCATAGTAAAATTTTTAAAAGAAATATAAGGGTACCTCATGATTATTACAAGAACCACTCAAGAACATCTACCATGTATTTTAGAAATTATTCTTTATGTTATTTTGATTGCACTAATGGATAGAAAATATATTATAATTTAGTGTAAGGGGTGTAGCAATTTTTTGATCTATTTAAAGAACATAAATTTTATATTTTTCATCCCATTCTTTTCATTTTTCATCATATTAGGATAACTGTGTCATATATATTTAGTTGATGGCATGAATCCTTATATGTTTTCTATTAATAATTATGATTTATCACTATGTCAATATGATTCATAATTGCTTCTAATGTATTCGTAAGTTGTGCATGATGAGAATTGGATTTCAGTGCCCTCTATTTTTTAACTAATCATGCAATTTGAGTTTGGTTTGCTCTAGTTTCCCTATTATGTATTTTTGGCTTTATGGAGGGTCTATAGGAAATGTTGGAGAAGATTTAGGTGATAGAGGATTTTCTTCTAGAATTTCCTCTTCCACTTTAGACTCAAGGTCCAAATTCATATAGTTTGGTATGAAAAATAAATAAATAAATATATCTATTCTACAAAATAAAAAATGTGAAAAGTCTAATCTAAAAACATAAAAATACAAGAAATTTTCCTTTTCTTTGATGTGACATCAAGTGAACATATAGAGAGGGAGCTTGCAAATGATCTTAATCTCCAAAATACACTTGAGGATTACACTTTTTTTTTTTTTAAGGATTTTCAAGTCTCAGCTTATGTTCAACTCACAACTTGTATTTTGTTTTTATTTTTGATAATAACATGTTGTAACACATACACATTATAGCTTGGCTATTGTCAATTGATCCATAGTATGTATATGTTAAGAATTGTTTACATTTTTGAAAATTATATATACGTTTAGCCAAAAGTGACAATTTTTTACCACCTTTTTATTCTTCATCTTAGTGTACACACCCCAAGAGAAGAGCATTAGTAATAATTTTTTTAGTATTATGAAAGATAATTTTAGCTTCTAGAGTCTAATATACATTAGTATCTTTTTTCAACACACTATTGAGAGAATGAGCAATATTTATGAATCCTAATACAAACTTTTGAACAAAGTTTATCTTTCCAAAAAATGATCTTGCACTTTCTTGCCTTTATGAAGAGGAAACTTGAGAATAGTTTTGATTATGTCTAGGTCTATAGGAATACCCTTCTCAAATATGATATAGCCCAAGAGCTTGTCTTTGGTGACACAAAAGATACACTTCTTAAGATTTAGTGATATCACATACTTTATGCACCTCTAACATCATTTTATTATATCTTCTAGACATGGTTTGCTATATTTTTAGAAAAGAAATTAAGAACATATTTGTAACTATAGACTTGACCCTATACAATGAAAGAGGAATATTTTGATCTTAAGTTGAATATTAGCTTTAGGTTCTCTTTTATAGATCTCAAAGCACTTTAGATTGTTGAGCATTCACTTGAATCAATTCTTCAATAATCAAGCTAACTAGCATTATTTTTATTTTTATTTCCACATTAATTATTTTGTATTTTTTTAAAATTTCTTAATAATTTTGTTTTTTCTTATAAAATTGAATGGGAGGAGAGAAACTATAGAATAAAATAATGCAAGCTCTTTAACGATGGTTCTTGCCACTCGCAAAAAAGTAAATTTTGAAAACGAAGACGCCTTGCGTACAATTTATGCAATTTGGATGTGTTAATCTGTGGGTTGTTTTAACATATGGTAGGTACAGTTTGAAAATGACAACTCCTACTGAAAATGACAACACAGTTAAGTCATGCAGAGAAAAATATAGTTGACCGTGTTACAGTGAATTATGGGAGAAACATCACCCCTACTTTAAAGCTTTTAAATTTTCTCTAATTTTATCACTCAATTCACTGCTTTTTGCGATGGTGAATTTTCCGTGAAAATGAATTTTACACCCCTCTTTAAAGCAAATTCAATCTGAGTTATATTTTCCATCCCTCTTTTTTTGGCACTTAAACTTTTTGTGTGGGTGTTTTTGTTCGTGCTTTTTCTCATGCTTGTGTTCATTAGTGCCTCCCCTGCATTGTTCTTGCCTTTTCCATTGTTTCTAAGAATGGTTTCATGCCTTCACTTTGTGTTTTAATGAAGTTATTTTTGTTGCCTGTGACTTGTCCCTTGTTGAATTTTCTTCTTTTTGTTGCCTTTGTTTCATGTCTTGTGTTAAAATTCTTATTTTTCCTTTTAGGTTTAATTCAGTTTGCTATGTTGTTTTTGTCTTATTTAGTTGTTTTTTCTTCATTTTTTTTTTTGGGCCTTGTCGAATCCTTTTTTATCCCATCTTACTAATTGAGGTTGTTTGTGGCTATTTCACTATAATTCATCAAAGTAATAAACCATTTAAAGACTTACTGCTAATCGGCCATAAAGTTTAGGATATGACCCAATCCCCAATCTCCTAATACCTTACATTCAAAAGCTCCTAATTCCTTCAAATTTTTGTGTTCAAACTTTCATGATAGCATTTAATCTATTTTGGATTAAGGTTATAAGTCGTCCCTAACTCCCCATCCTCGATGTCTTGACCCATACTTAATTAAGTATTTTGGACATCAACGATCGAGAGTCCACCTTATCATGGAGACACTAGTGGCATGAATATTGGATCCTTCTCAATCCCTAATATTTCATGATAACATCTAACATATTTTGGACTAAGGTTATAAGTCATCCCTAACCCCATCCTCAATATCTTGACCCATAATTAAGTATTTTGGATATCAATGATCTGGAGAGTCCACCTTATTATGGGGCCACTAATGGCATGAATATCATATCCTTCTTGGTTCCAATATTTGACACCTTTCTCTAAGATTTGAAGTGTTTTGGGCATCGATAATTTGGCTCATACCCTTATGTTTACCTATTTCATAGAATGTGCTAAGAGGTATTCCTGAAGCCTAATCCTTGACATGTCTTGGTATTAAGTGATATTCTCCCAAAATTTGTTATCATCAACAAGAATGAAGCAATAGGACCAATCCCTAACTCTTAATATCCTATGCCAAATAAACATTGGGTTGGCATGGAATGTTGTGCCAACTAGTTTTTTCAGGTATGAGCCATAAGGTATTCTTGATTCTTGATCTCCAATTAATAAAATTGTTATTATATATGGAATTGAGGCATCAAGACTGTTTTATCTATTTTTATTTTTGGTATTAAATGAAGCTGAAGATACAAAAAAATATTTTATCTAAATTCTTTGTGAGATATGTGATAAGTGTTACACCCAAAACTTGATCCCTGACAAGATCGTTTGACTTTTCTTAATTATGGATTATGAACTTTTGACATCAATTGACATAAGATATGGCTAATTCCTGAAACCCGATAATGAAGCTTATTTGAATTTTTATTAAGTATGGACTTTAAATTAGATTTTTATGGACTTTTATGCCTCTCTTTGACAAAACCTAATGGTGACATGTGTTTATATTTTAGGAAATATGCAAGGTGAGCAAGTAAAAATGAAGTACGAGTTTAAAGACTATCACCCTCTTAAAATATTATATCCAACAATGAGATTGGAGAAACTTATCTGGGACACATGTGAATTTTGAATCATTCTTACAAAGGGTACAAGAGAAGGATATCGGACTAACTTGGCACAAGCCTTGACAATGTCAAGATTGGTGGAAGTAGCTACAGTGTTAGTGCAATCATCAGAGCTAGTTCTAACATGTGGCCAACATTATAATAAAAAATAAAAGAATATATTTGGTCTATCAGAAGAAGTGGTATTAGATAAATTAATTTTTAGATGAGGGCACCTGTAAGAAGTTGGGTCCAAAAAGAGGGGAAGTTTTGTGCAAAGGGAAAATTTTGACAAGAATGAGTACCCATTTAGGAATGTGTAACTTGATCTCTAGTTAGAACATTTGCTTGCTATGCTTTGGGATACCATCCTAAATGGGAACCCATGATTTATTTAAAATATTTATTTTTGAAAAAATCACTATGGGTCATTTTTCCCAACAATGGTAAATGAACAACGATGAACAAGAATAGGCACCTGCATTTGCACATCCTTCCACCACCAAAACTCACATGCCACCTCCTCCTATTGACCTTGCAAGCTTCAGTGACCTCCAAGTTAGGTTTTTGGCCTTCTTTAAGTTTTTTTGGTTGTGCATTTAATGTTTTCATTTATAAATTATGGTTTACATTTAGTTTTTTTTTTCAAATTAAAAACCTAATTGCAAAAACCATTGGCATTCATATGCAACAACCCTAATTTTCATATCTAATTTCAACCCAACACAAATTTTACCATTTCAAAAAAAGAAAAACCATTTTGAGTGAAAAAACTAGCCACAAATGTTATTTCATAGTATTAACTTAAGACAAGAATTATAATATATCGATAACATGCTGCAAATAATGTAGCCTCTATTTTAAAACTTCCACATCATGTTGATAATTAACCTCAACTAGAAAACATTGAATACCTACAATACCATACAAACTAATATAGACCCAAAATATTAGGGCTTGTATTTATAAAGTTTTTCTATTTGGGAAACACATGGTTTCACCAAAACTATGGGATCCCAAATGAGGCATCAAAATGATGGTCATTATGACTATTCAAACCCATGGATGCAAATGAAACTCCTTGTTTGACTAGTCAACTAGTTAAACTAGACACTCCAATTTAAAAGATGAAAGTTATCTTCTTCCAAGATGCTCTTGCACACTACCTAAAATAGATAGTCCAAGATTATATTTCAATTAAAATTTATCCATCCACATATAATTCTCTTTTACACCTTTCATAATATGTTGGGAAACTGTTAAGGTATGCCTTACATGGAATCTTGGGATCCCCTCCATATGTGGCATCTAATAGATTAATCATTTCTTTTAAAAACACAACCTTCAAAGGGAAAGGAAGGGAAGGTGTATGAGCTCTACTAGGGTTTTGTGTTGTCTACGACCATTCTTGACCCCTCTTGCATCATACTGTGTTGTTAGGACATAAAAATCCTCTTTTCTTGTGTGTATGACTTCATTTAATGCAATTTTTGTGTTTTAATATGCCTTCAATAAGCTCTAACCCAAAATTTCATGTTGGTGTTAGTGGTTCGTCAGCTTTGCTCAATGGCTCCTCCTCTGAACAAATGTCCCCAAAATTTTTTTTTGAAAGTCTTTCACAATGTAAGTGTTTTGATTTGCCAGCTGATTTGGTAAGTCATTCACAATGTAAGTGTTCCTTAATCCATCATTGCATTGATCTCATACTTTGAAACAAAAAGGAGAGGATGCCTAGATTCAACCTACACACATGTGTGGAATAATTTTAAATGCAGGTACTTGAGTTGTGTACATATAAATAGTTTTATATAAATTAAAATATGTATGTTTTGATGATTTCATTGATATTGCTTGTACCTTTTTGATATCGGTGGTGTGAAGACCAACTACATTCTGGGCACGAGTTTGAGATGTTCTTTAGATGACATATCCAAAATTTGTAAACATTGTTTGTTAAGATGACATATATCCAACAAGTTTGAGATGTTCTTGAGATGACGTATATGTACATACTTATAGAATTAAACATTTTGTACAAATTACAAATACATGTACATACACAATTATGTACTCTGTGTACTTCTATGTATCAAAATCGATATTCTATATATTTTGTTTGTTAAATGTGCATGTTTTCCTACTTTGAAACTTTATATTTGATTGTATAATCACTAAATATCATGCATACATTATTGTTAAATCAATTATATCCTTAAGATGTATTATGAACCCTTAAGACATCCCCTTAAGATGTTGTATTATGACCCCTTAAGACATCCCCCTAAAACATTGTATTCTGACCCCTGAAGACATCCCCTTAAGACGTCGTATTAGGACCCCTTAAGACATCCCCTTAAGACGTGTCGCATTAGCACATATCCTAAATATTATACTTAATTATATCATTTTTTATGATGACTCACCCTAAAACTTATAATACTTCTTAATATCACTTAATATTTATACTCAATTATACTCTTCTTTGATCCCCTTAAGACGTCGTATTAGGACCCCTTAATACAACCTATAATTAGTGTTGGATGCTATTATTTGTTTTGACAACTTATATATTAATATTCAATGCCATTATTTGTTTTGACAACTTATAAATTAGTATTGGATGCCATTATTTATTTTGACAACTTATAAATTAGTATTGGATACCATTATTTGTTTTGACAACTTATAAATTAGTGTTGGTTGCTATTATTTATAGAATTTATAAATGATTTTTTTTCTCTAATCTTGTATGGTATTGTTTATTTCTTAAAATTTTATCCTTTCTGGTATATATAAATAGATTGCTTTTGTTTGTAAATTATGATTTATTGATTAATTATTGATTGACGTGAATTGAATAAGTTCATTGACTAATTATCGCTAATTATTGAATGTACATATCATATATGAGATCACTAAATTTGTAAAGTATAAATATTAAAATGTCCTATTAATTTCAACTTTAATTTCATATTTATATTTAATTTCACATTAATGTCCTATATTAATGTCTTGACTATGAACATAAAATGCATAAATGTACATGTGTAAATTAAAATTTCAAACAATAATAAATTCCATAATTTATGTAACATATTAAGTGTATGAAACCAATATATTAAGCACATGAAATAAATTCCATCAAAGTACAACCCATGAACTAAAGTCCAACTAAGTACTTGAGCCATGAAATATAAAGTCCAACAAAGTACATGGGAAACTAGAAATATAGTCCATGAAATAAACAAATATAACCCATAAAATCATGTTTCTAGGTCATGTATTGTCTCTATAATCAAGAAACCTCTTCACGCCACACGGACTATGTGGATGACCTAAAACACTCTATACAAGAGAAAGATGAAATCAGATGTAAAACAATGAAAAATGATTTAATGACAATTTAAATTATAATTCATCATAAATTAAATTACCATCATATATGGGTCTGGATACTCTGGTGCTCCTGAAGTAACCTCTAAATTCTTTGAATCAATCTACATATAGAAGACAAAGAAAGTTGAAATTAGATGTACAAGTTTATAATTAAAAATGATTTAATTCAATTTAATTTATAATTTATCATATTTTAATTGTACCGTATTTTGAGGTTGTGCACCCTCTTCTCCAGGACCTTTTTGTAGATGCTCAACTACAAGATGTGTATAATGCTATAAAAGAAAAAGAATTTAAAACATGTATTAGCTCATATTATATATATATATTGAATTTAAAATTTAAAATTAAAGTTATATTCAGAATATATAATTTATAATTGACTTTAAATATAATAAAAAATTTAAATTACCATTTGATCTAGAGCCTGCTCTGCATGTCCTCCTCAAGGTGTAACTATGTCTATGTCAGGGATGAAAGTCACACTAACAAAGTCCTACAAGATCAAAATTAAAGCATGTATACTTGAATTAGGTTAAAATATATATATTCAAGTTTGCACATTTTGTGTAGAGATTTTTTTAAACAACCTAAAAATTAGAGGCCTTATGAGTAGCCGCAACATCTAATGTTTGCTTGATACCCATTCTCATTGTGGTATCATCCTAGACATACATGTAGACATTTAACGCTTATAATATTTACAAGTGTACATGCACATTTCATTTATAGTGAATTCAAAATTCATAATTGTAACTATACTAATGTAAGTTAAACAATTTACAATATAAATGTACCTGCCCTTGATCTACGATGCCCGATAGTGGAGGACTGCTCAACAACCCCTTGGGTGGAATCGACGTGGAAGTCGATTGACTTGCCTAAACCAACATAAATATTTCAAACATATATGTGATTCAACTATAAATTTAAAACTCAAGTTAAAAATTATTTCATATATAATTTAAAAAATTAAAATCAAAATACCCCATAAGGTTTGCCGAGTAGGACTGGTGTCGATGTATGTACTCGTGGAATGAATGATTGCCCCATCATTAGTGTCATATGTGCACCAAACAATTTGATTGTTAAAATGTATTGAAAACTTTTCTTTGATATATACATTCATCAAAATTCTTATAAAATGAATGTGTAGATGCATATAAATTATACATGTGTCTTAGTTTCCTCAGGGTGATGGTTTGTTGTAAGAAACTCTACAAATGAACTGATCCAACCAAATGAACCACCAGAATCTCCACGTCCACTCGAACTAGGTGTGGCCTGATCAGGTCCATAGCATACTTGATGGAAACTAGTACATACATGTGGGATGAGCCTTGACAAACTTGGAGTGGTACTCGGACCAGCTCCATAAAACACTCCTCCATCATCATCATCTCTATGTTCCCCACCCGTTATCACAAAAGCATGTTGATCAAGGTCTCCTACGAGTGTACTAAGGGAACCTAATGTCGAGACCATAGCTCGATGATGCACAAGTGTGGGAATGGGAGGACTAGAAGCAACAACAAGGGGTTGTGCATGCACAAGGCATTGGGGTCAACCCTTTTTCCCTAACCTCTATTATGGCATGCCGCCACCAATACCCTAAAATGATTTAAAATCAAAATAATTGGGCCTTTTCCCCATAATAAACTCTACATACAGTTTCCTCAAAAAATACAATGGGCACTCCCAATTAGCGTGTGGGGGACTATCAAAAACCATATACCATCGATCCCAAAAATGTGCACTCATTTGTGGATGTATGCACCACCTCATGGATATTCTAGATTTTTTGGGAGGAATGGGTTGTCAAGTAATGGGGTCGAGAAAGTAGGGGGCTAGGTGGGCTTTCATTATTTTAAGGTCTAAAATTTGTTTATAAGAGAGACCATCAGCATAAAATTGTCTCATTTGTTATATGTCTCATTGATGCCTATCTAGATCATAATCAATGGTCCTGATGGCATCCACAACATTTTGCATCGTAGATGCAAAACGTCTCACATGTGGTGGAATCAATGCTTGACTCTGCATAGCATTGATTTGATTTTGTATGGATGCAACTTGATCATTTATGTGTGCTCACAAGCAAGCCTCATCAGATGCAACAAGTGTTGGAGGTGGCATATTAGGTGAAGGGGGAGGTGGAGGTGGTTGTGGCCGAGGTGGTGGATTGATGATATCATCAATGTTAAAATCATCCATGATATGAGATATAAGTGTGCACCTACATTAAATTATACAAAATTAACATACAAACTTAAAAATTTACAAGAAATAGTTAAATTTGAAATGCACATGCAAATTTGTTTAAATAGGATGTGCATACATATATTAAGATCATATAAAATTGAAATGCACATCTACATTGAATTAACTTGAGCATGTGCATACAAAATTCAAATTTTAACATGTACATACATTTAAAATAATAAATACGATGCATAATTTGCATGCATACATCATTAAACTAAACTATGTACATACATACAAATTTCAAAATTTAAGAACAATATGCAATTTTAATACATGTGTACATTCTAAACAATAAACTTGAAACATTCACAAAAAGCTCATTTTATGTCTAATGCATATATATATATATATATTACAATTTTCCAACAAGAGAAATCATGATCTAGTAAATAGTCATAAAATATATACTATTATAAATTCATCATTATAAGTTCATAAATTCCACCAAATTCATAAATTCATGTCACTAAAAATATCCATCTAGAACCAAAATCATAAATTCACATCACTAAAAATATCCATCTAGAACCAAAATCATAAATTCGCGTCACTAAAAATATCCATCCAACCAAATTTATAAATTCATCACACAAAATATCCATCATTCACCAAATTCATAAATTCATAACTATTTAAGTCATTGTCTTAATTTAGAAACTATTGTTTCTCTCTCCTACGTCTCTTCATTTCTTTGTGTTTTCCTTTTTAGAATAAGAAGTTATCCTCTCCTCTAGCCATTGTCGATGCTCATCTAAGATCCCATCCATAGCCCTAACAACATCAACAAGGGTTTGCATCCTAGATACAAACATCCTCATAGGTGGTGTGACACATTCTTCATTTTGAATAATGTTTATTTGATCTTGGATGGTTCTAAAATTGGCATTGATTCATGCTTGCAAATGAGCACCATCGATTTCAGGTGGTGGAGGTGGGGGGTTATGAGGTGGAGTGGGTGGAGTTGGAGGTGAAGGTGGCGGAGATGGATGGCATGGAGGTGGATTGCGAATACTGTTGAATCGATCCATGTGATCTCTAAGATATGAGTGAACTTGCATTAGATTTGTAATTTCAAAATGTAAGATACATGTTTAGGAAATACCTTTAAACCATTCAATATAAATGGCCTAATTGAATACAAATGATAAAATATGTAAGCCTCATTTATGTCTAAGGCATGTTACTTGAATGAAAATACAATTAACTATTAATATAGGATAATTTATGAATGCTATAGGGTTTATGGTTTAGAGTTTAGGATTTAGGTTTTAGGGTAATACGATGGCTTAAGGGGATCTATTTAGTAAGGTCCTAATACAAAATGACATGGATTTTAAGTGAATAAAATTTTGTGAAGATGCCCAAGGCAACCAAATTTCATTAAGGTCTGAGGCAACTTCACCAAATTTTATTCACTTGAGCCATGTCATTTTGTACTAGGAACTTACTAGACATAGATACCCTTAAGCCATCCTATCACCCTAAACCGTAAATTAATCAACCTAGATCATGATTTATCTCATTCATATCATAATCTTGCACGATCTTATTATTGTTAAATTTGGTTGCCTTGGGCAACTTCACCAAATTTTGAGAACTTATTTGATCCCCTTAAGAAATGTCATATTAGGACCGCTTAAGAAATTGATTTACGATTTAGGGTGATAGGATGGCTTAAGGGGATCTATGTCTAGTGAGATCCTAGACAAAATGACATGGCTCAAGTGAATGAAATTTGGTGAAGTTACCCAAGGCAACCAAATTTCATTAAGAACCTAAGAAAAAATGACGGCTTTAGGGTTTAGGGTAATAGGATAGCTTAAGGGGATCTATCTAGTAAGATCCTATGACAAAATTACATGGCTTAAGGGAATAAAATTTGGTGGAGTTTCCTAAGGCAACCAAATTTCATTTTAAGGTCCTAGGAAAAAATGAATGCTTTAGTGTTTAGGGTTTATATTTTAGAGTTAAGGGTTTAGGGTTTACAGAACTTAGGGTGAAGTTTTGATGTCCTTTGGAATATAATGAACTTGAAATTTAGTGAAGAACATTTTCTTGTGGAACAGTTGATTGAGATAACTCTTCTTTCAACTGACCAACCTAGATCATGAAATCTCATTCATATTATAAACTTGCACGATCTTATTATTGTTAAATTTGGTTGCCTTGGGAAACTTCACCAAATTTTGAGAACTTCTTTCATCCCCTTGAGAAATGTTATATTAGGACCCCTTAAGACATCGATTTATGATTTAGGGTGATAGGATGGCTTAAGGGGATTTATGTCTACTGAGGTCCTAGGACAAAATGACATGGCTCAACTGAATAAAATTTGGTGGTGTTGCCCAAGGAAACCAAATTTCATTAAGGGCCTAGGAAAAAATGATGTCTTTAGGGTTTAGGATTTAGAGTTTAGAGTTTAGAGTTTAGGGTTTAGGGTAATAGGATGGCTTAAGGGGATCGTTGTAGTAAGGTCCTACGACAAAATGACATGGCTTAAGGGAATAAAATTTGGTGGAGTTGCCTAAGGTAACCAAATTTCATTTTAAGGTCCTAAGACAAAATGAATGCTTTAGTGTTAAGGGTTTAGATTTTAGAGTTCAGGGTTTAGGGTTTACCAAAGTTAGGGTGAAGTTTGGGTGGCCCTTGGAATAATGGACTTGCAAGTTAGTGCCTAGTTTATGAATATTTTTTATTTTATGAATATATTGACTATTTCCGTAATAGAAACACATAATTATGTATTATTAAGATTGAGTTTGATGTATATTTTAACTGGATATTTTTTTAATTTAATATAAGATTATTTTATTTAACATTTTTTTCATTAATATTTCCCACTTAAATGAATTTCATGATATAAAATGTATAATATAAAATTAGTTAACTTTGAATCAAGTATTTTATTTTTGATTGTTTGGAACTGAAAGAACCTAAAAGAAAGAAAAGAAAACTATTTAGATTATTTTAGTATCTAGGTAACTAGTACAAAAATTGAGATTTTAGACTAAACTAGAAGCCTAAATAACAAGTAATTGACTAGAATGAGGGTTAAGATTGTCAAAAGACAACAAACAATAGTGAACAAATGCAAACAAGAAATGGAAACAAGGCATGACTAAGAGAGATCAAAACATAAAATAGAAATGAATGTTGAATACTATCTAATTAAGTGACAATTGGAAATAGATTGTAACTTGGATTTACAAATTTGCTAACTAAATTTGCAAACAAACATTGATAAAATTTATGAATTGTAACTATTCTTTAACATATTGTTTTCTAATCTAATTATAATTTAACATTGAAACTAAAGTTTAATATATCGTTTCCTCCATACAATGCAAATGAAATTTAAAACATTTAAGCAATGATGCAAATGCATTTTCTTGAGCTCGAAATTAGGGTTTTCAAAATCAAAATGATTTGTTTGATTTCAATTTAGGGTTTTAGCAATTTTTTGTTTCAATTCAATTTAGGGTTTCAATTTCTAAGAAATTAGGGTTTTAATGCAATTTTTTCATTTCTTTTCAAACTAGGATTTTAAAATTCAATTTTTTTTGTTTGATTTGAATTCAGGGTTTCAAAAAGCTTGATTAGGGTTTCTAAATGCAATTTTTTTTATTTCATTTCAATTTCTAGGGTTTTGAAATGCAATTCTTTTGCTTCATTTCAATTAGGGTTTTCAAATACAATTTTTTTTGTTTTGATCTAACAATTTAGGTTTCAAAAGCTAAATTTTGTTTCTAAAATACAATTCAAGGTTCATTTTTTTGTTTCTATTCAATGTCTTTAGGTTTCATTGCATTTTTTCATCTATTTCTACAATTCCTCATTTCTACTATATAAGGAAATAAAATGCTTAAAACGTTAAATAAATTAAAGAAAAAACATGCTAAAATCAATTATTCTATTGATAATTTCAATAAAAATGAAAAAATGCAAAAAAATGGGGGTGGAGGGGTACCTAGAGGTTGTTTTTGGTGATCGTTGTCATGCACAACTCGGGATCCCATGCATTGCTAAAATCAAGGTTTGTTCATTTTAAAAAAATAAATACCATTACAAAACGGGATCCCGATTATTACAAAATAGGATCTTGACTTTTTATAAATCAAGATCCCATTTCGTACTAATCAGGATCTCGTTCTATGTCCATTAGTTTGGGACCCTTTAACAAATGGGATCCCAATTTTTAAAAAGTGGGATCTCGTTTGGCATTTAGGCTTGGGATCTTGAAGCTAATTGAGATCCCAATTTTCAAAAATCAGGATCCCGTTTATAAAAATCAAGATCCTATTTTTGCAATGCCGATTTCTTTTTTTTGGCTAAGGAAAAAACTTCTATGTTTTGTGGACTCAACTTTGTGCACTTACCCATACTCAAGTTTTATGGATGAAACAAACACTTAAGGATATCAAGGTGGAGTACAAAGAACCTATCTATATTCTTTGTAATAATTCATGTGCAATAAACATCTCAAAGAATCCAATGATGCACTATAGGACAAAGCACATATCAATCAATTATCACTTTATCAGAGAGAAGATCACAAACAAGGAAGTCAACATGGAATATGTTCCCACCCAAGAACAAGTTGTTGACATATTTACCAAGCCTCTTGCAAAGGAACAATTTTAATATCTTAGGAAAAATGTGGGAGTCATTGCTCCCACATCATATCACTAAATTTTAGTGATATGGCATGGGTCCAGGGGGAGCTTCATTGTTATTCCATTCATCCTTGGCAGTGCAAGAATGAATCAAGTCAGGAAAATCTTGTTTTTTACAAATTTCAAATGACTTGATGGTTGCAGGTTTATGAATCTTTTCTTTCTCTTTGAATTGTTTTCCAAAGGGGGAGAAAAATCATAAGGTAGAGGATTGTGGATTCCTTTTTCATTGATGTCAAAGGGGGAGAAATTATGAAAATTCTCATGGATTTGGGAGAGGGGGAGAAAGATATGTCTAAGGGGGAGATGCTATGTTTGTGAATTCAATTTTAATTGGCATTAGAGCAGTTTGAGCATTTAGTTTTTCTATTAATGAAAAAGGGGGAGATTTTTGGCATATTATTGTCATTGATGTCAAAAGGGGATGTATGTGTGATATCATGCATGGGAGAGTCTTGGCATGAAGCCATGTGAATAGAGGTGCAAGCCCTAAGAGAGCATGATGTTTGTAGCAATAATTTTTTTGTTCTCTCAATCAAATATAGGGTTTTCTGATAAACCCTAAGGGTTGCAGTCTTGGTGACGAAAGACATTTCTATTTTTATGGTGATTGTTTGTAGGTCATTGTAGGTTGCTTAAGTGATAATCCATTTTGGTCATCTAGGCAACCGACTCCCTTTCCTAGTGACATCGAATTGGTAAATATTCACAACTATAATATTTCGTATGTCACAAGCGAATTATTTGTCCTTGTAATGATCAACAGTTATGGTTGAGGCTTGAAGATCAATGACCTCCCCACTATTCCACTGTGTAGGTGGTGGGTCCTTGTCTAGCCCCATGAGATAGCATACAATAGTGGAGATAGAGCGTCAATGATTGTATGGTGCCCATAGTGTGTATGGTGGGACCAGATTGATGAGGTAAAAATAACCTCATCAACATAATGGCCTCAATATGCAAATCTAAAAATTTCAGCCCAAATGACCCTACCAATTGATTACATTTAGGAAAACAATTTCTCTCTTTTTATGAATAAGCATACAAACTTTATTTCTTGAAGTTAGGTGAATTAAGCTTATTTATGTTGATTTAATGGTTTAGTATTTGAGCATTTCACAGGTCAGCTCCACTTCCAATCACTATTCCAGTCAAAAGGGAAATGAGCATGGATCTTAACACTTTTCAAAACTAGTGAGCAAGTGCCAAAATTTTAGGAGCACAAGTTTTGGGTCGAGTCTTCATAGTCTGTTATTTTTCAATTTCAAAAAATTTATGGCTTGTGCGATCCTTTTTGATATTGTATGTCATGGGCTTTAAAGTCCATCTATTACTAGCAATTTGTTAAGAGACTTTGTTAACTAGAAAGTATGATTTTGTTACTTCTCTTCATATAAATATGTAACTGTTGCAAATAATGAATAGAGAAGAAGATTATTGTTATGTTGCCAATCTGTCTTTTGAGTAAAAACTACCATATGAATAAAAATGAGTTTTCCTGCCACTCTTTGAATTATTGAGCAATGTGAATGAAGTCTTTGGAATGAAGTAGCTTAGAGATTTTCCAGTGCATGTGATCTGAAGTAGCTATAGACACACCTGAGAGATGGCCACTCGAGGGTTATAGATAGATAAATAAGTATTCTATTTCCTATTTTGCATTTTCTTTTAGTAGATAACAATTGAATTTGCATTTCACTTTCATGAGTATATGTTATGTTGTCAGTGTCAAGCCTACAGGTTGCAACTAGGTCCATAGTTTCTGAGCTTAACATTTGAATGTACGGAGCACCTTTCTTCAGTTGATTCTGATTAATTGTTTTACGATTAGCATTTGGCTTGTTATCTTTTGCATTAGATAAATGTTTCCTATTTTCTTTACATGTTTCACTTCTTCAACAATTTATGCTTTCTTTAGATTAATCTTTTACATGCTTTCTAATTTAGTGGTAATGCTTTTCAAATTCTTAGTTTTTTGTTTTCTAGTTTGAGTCATTTTCTTGCTTTCTAGATAGATTATTTATTGCTTTCAAGATTAGAGGCCCCTTAGCCTATAAATTTTATTTAGTTTCTTAGTATTCAGGAAATTGGAGAGGGAGAAGTTGATATGTCTTCTATTGCATATAGTTGTTGGACACTGCTCAGTTGATATATTGATGTGTTTATTCACTAAAGTGTTAGGACCTAATGACAGCCTATTAATTTTTGGTGGTGATACCAGGGACCTCCTTTTTCTAGTGTTAGTAGGAGATATATTGAATACCTCTTTTAGGGATAGAAATAACTCTTTGGCTTCTTTTTTGCATGGTTAGGAAACGAGGCCCCCACGAAAGATTCATACCAAAAACCACCCTAATTGACGTTCCAAAAACAAGTAGGGAGGGAGGAAACTCAGATCAATAACTTACTGAGGAATTGAATGAACAAGGTCAACCTAAGACCTTCCCACATACCCCGAAAAGAGAATGAATAGTGGTTGAGGAGCATATTCTTTCACATCCTCTTGAACCTCATGCCACTGAGCAAATTTTGGAAGAGGATCACATCCCCTTCAACATCATGGATGACTGTAGAAATGTTTCCAATAACCACAACAATGATAACCCTCTGCCATGCACATTCACTTATCCTATTTATATTGATGCAGATGACGATACGATAATGAAAAATATCTCACCGGCCTTCTTGCCAACTTTTCGAGGTTTGTCTACTAAGGACCCTGATCAGTTTCTATTTGAATTCAAAGTCTTGTGTTAGATATATGACTACAAGAATGATAATAAAAAACTAAAGCTTTTCCATTCCACTCTAAAAGACTCAACTATACGTTGGTTTATGGGATTAGCTTTTGAGTCGATAACCTCCTGGGATGAAATGGAGTCTATCTTTTTGGAGAAATACCAAAGTTATTGTAGGGTGAGTGATAGGAAAGAAGAACTATTCAAAATAAGGAAAAATGAGGATGAGAGTTTAGAGGATTACCTAGATAGGCTTATCTTCTTGTCCAAACACTGTGGCAGAGAAGTTATAAGTCTTGATATTTTAAACACCTTATTCCTCAAAGGTCTCGATGAAGAAGCTCAAAGGAGTTTATATTTAATGGGAAAAAGGAGATGTGTCCCAACTAAGACTAGAAGAAATTACGAAATTATGTTGAAAATTCTCTTGCACTTGTGGAGGTATCAAGAAGTAAACCCCCTTATGTGGTTCTAATGACATAAATAAAATTTGTGAGGAGTTGGCCAACTTCAAAATCGACATCCTTGTTCAACTAAACACCACCTTAGATGGTATACATGCTAAAACCAAAAATCCTAAGACCTTGTCTATTTATTTCCCTAGGTGCAAAAACAAACATTTTCTAGTAGAATGTCCCTTGGAAAAAGTTAACAAGATTGACATTTGTCAAGTGTATGACAAAAATCACCCCACTGAATAGAGTGAGCTCTTGAACGTCATCAAAAATTCTAAGAAAAGAACAACCCCAATCGAGGAAGAAGTGAATGTTGTCAACCAAAGAACTGGAGGTTATTTTTCTTATGGCTAGAATTCCAATCCTAACTGGTGGCCCCAACCCAATTGTAACAATAATCAATGGGCAGTGCCCTAGCCTTAGGCACCATCTCCAGTACCCTCTAATTACGGAACCTATCCTTGGGGACCACCAGAATGGATAAACCAATCTTGGGGTAACTCTCAGTGGCCCAACCAGTCTCAACAGTAGTGGTACCCTCAAAATTCCATTCCTTAATGGAATCAACCCCAACATCAGTTTTATTCTGGTCCTAGGAGGATTCGTACTCAACATACTCTCTTATCACTTCCCCAGAACACTCAAAAATTTGAACAAGTTAACCAACCACCACTTTCAATGCAACCAATCCTAACCCAAAGAAAAATAATCCAAATATTCTGGTGTATTCCACTGAACAAGACAATGTCACTGGAATTAATGCCATACACTATGGAACCTATAGTTGAGGTCTGGTAAAAAAATTTCACATCCAACTATTGAAGAAATCATTGATGAGCCTATCATGAAGTATGCTGAGAAAAATTCAAATAACACCCACCTGCATATAATCTAAGAACAATCCACCATCTTCAGTTGGAGCTTCTGACATACCTCAGGAGGAGGGGGGTCAACCTCCAACTGAACTGTCGAAGGATTCAACATTGAGAGACAAACAACCTTCAATTGACCTCAAAAGCATCCTACATCTAAGGATAGAATTAAAGAACCTTTTCCAGAGCGACTGAAACCAATTCCTATGGAATATGCTCCAGAAGTAATCTCAACCACTAAGACTGCATTGATATAGGAAATTAAACGATTGCAAATTAAAGTTCCCTTGTTATAGGAAATTAAAGAGATCCCTAAGTTAAACCAGTTGATTAAACAATTTTGCATCAAAACCCAAGGGAGAAAGCCAAAATGAATCAACATTGTTCATATAAATGGGTACCTAGTTGATTTGTTAGTTGGAACAATCACTACTCTGAAATATGATGACCCAAGAAGCCTGCTTATAATATTAACAGTTAATGAGACAGCAATACCTAACACTTTAGTGGACCTTGGAGCAGCCATTAACGTAATGACTGTTGATGTGATGGGAAATTGCCACTTACTAATCTACGCCTCACAACTACAGTCCTACAGATGGAAAATCAATCCATAGCTATTCCAAAAGGCATCATTGAAAACATTCTCATTAAGGTGGATAGATGGGAATATCCAATGGATTTCCAGATAATTGAATCCCTTATGCCCAAAGATAGTTATCCAATAATTCTGGGATGACCATGGCTGGCTATGGTTGCAGCCAACATTGACTTCAGGTAGGGAGGAATGACCATCTCACATGGATCTAATAGCAAACATTTGTTCTTGTACCCTCTTGCCAAGCTTGCCAAACATAATAAAGTATGTATTGATGAACCAAGAAGTCCCACTAGACAAGAAAATTTGTGGCCATGGTAGTCATCAAACAACATGGTGAAGAATTAGAGGATGAATTAGAAAACATGGAAAGTCTTTCAATAGACTCCAGTAGTGAGGAGATGTCAGATGTAGAAGAAATCCTAGGACATCCAGTCAACATAGATCAAGCAAAATTTGATGGTGCTAGTTTTATTGGATTACCTTCCCCTTTGATGAACTTAGTTCCAAAAACTTTCCATCTCTTTGGAGATGTTTCTCGCCTTCATAAGACTATACCACACATTTTTTCACTTAACACACTGACAAATCCCATCTACACTATCACATCCAACTATCCTAGAGTCAAAACCATTATGTTGCTACGAGGAAAAACTTTGAATATCAATAGTTGGTTGAATGAGATAGAAGAAAAAATATTGTTTGATACCCTGGTGAGTAGATATAAAGTGTTCGATTGGGACTATAAAGATATGAAAGGAATACACCCTAGTGTGTGTATGCATCATATCTATACTGATTATGTTCGACTTGTTCACCAACCATAACAGAGACTCAATCCTACCCTCAAAGACATTGTTAAAAATAAGATAGAGAAAATCTTGCAGGTAGGATTCATCTACCCAATTTATGACAACAAGTGGGTGTCACCCATGGTTGTAGTTTCAAAGAAGAATGGGAAGTGGAGAGTGTGTGTAGATTATAGGGAGATTAACAAAGTGGCACACAAAGATTATTTTCCCCTACCATTATGGACCAAGTGTTGGATAACTTGGCTAGGAGAAAATATTTTTCATTCTTAGATGGATTTAGTGGATACAACCATATACAAGTAGTAGCAAAAGACCAGGATAAGATGAACTTTATGTGCCCTTGGGGGAAATTTTCATATAGGGTTCTTCCCTTTGAGCTATGTAATGCTCCTGCCACATTTTAGAGGGCCATCCTGGCTATATTTGTTGAGTTGGTAAATGAGTGTGTGGAAGTCTATATGGACGACTTCACTATATATGGTTCAACTTTCGATGAAGACCTCAAAAATCTAGAAAAGGTGTTAAAATGATGTGAGGATCCTCGGTTGTCCCTCAGTCATGAGAAATGTTTGATCAGAATAGTGTTGGTACATCATATTTCAGCTTAAGGGATTAAGGTTGATCCCAATAAAATCAAAGTCATACAACAACTTGAGATTCCAAAAACTCAAACTGATGTTAGGAGCTTCTTAGGGCATGTTGGATACTATCGAAGATTCATAGAAAATTTTACCAAAATCACAACACCAATGTTTCCTCTCCTTCAAAAAAATGTTGACTTCATCTAGATGCCTAAGTGTTAATCCTCATTTGAAATTATCAAGGAGAAACTCATCTTTGCCCCTGCCCTTGGAGGACCTAATTGGATCCTACCATTTCACATTTATGTCGACACATCTGATGATGGAAGTGGAGCGGTTCTAGGGAAAGAATATGAGAATGGAGGGAAATATGCTATATATTTTATTAGCAAAAAATTGATGCCAATAGAAAAGAATTACACCACAAAAGAGAAAGAATAGTTGGTTGTAGTGCATGCCATCAAGAAATTTTGACATTATGTCACAGGATACAAAGTTACAATGCACATAGACCATGCAGCCATGAAGTATCTCATGAATAAACTAGTGGTAATTGCAAGGATAATTAGGTGGTTACTCCTTCTGTAGGAGTTTAATGTGACAATTGTTGACAAACTAAGGAAGTCCAACGTAGTCGCAAAGTTCTTATCCTAAACTAAACATGTTGGCGACTATGCTTTGGTATAGGACGAGTTCCCAGATAAAAATTTGTTCGCCATCTCCACTAAAACCCCTTGGTTTGCCGATATTGCAAATTATTTAGCCACCACAGAAGTACCACCTCACTTTTCATCAAAAAAGAAGAAACACCTCATTCAAGAGAGAGCCCCTTTTAAATGGATTGATGGAATCTTGTTTCGATGTGGACTTAATATGGTTTTGAGACGGTGTGTTAGGGAAGATGAGACTTATAGTATTTTGATAGCCTTCCATGATGACCCTTTAGGAGGGCATTATTTTCCTAAAAGGACAACTCGCAAGATTCTGGGAGTAGGATACTACTTGCCCTCAATGCATAAGGACATCAAGAAATATGTTCATCGATGTGATAAATTTCAAAGAGTAGGTAGGCCAACTGCTTCTAACGAAATGCCCCTACAACCTTAGGTAGTCCTTGAACCATTCAAAAAATGGGGATTGGATTTTAGTGGGCCAATAGACCCTCCTTCACAAGGAAAAGAATACATTCTGGTTTGTACTGACTACCTAGCCAAGTGGGTAGAAGTCCAAACCCTACAAATCGCTAGAGAAGAACAGGTAACTGATTTCCTCTACAATATATTTTTTCTTAAATTTGAAGCTCCAAGGACAATTATCATGGACCAGGACCCCCAATTTATGTCCAAAGTGTTGTTGGTATTCATAGATCCCTTCCAAGTAAGTCACAAGAAGTCCTCACCCTACCACCCACAGGAAAACAAACAAGTTGAGGTCACTAAGAGGGAATTGAAAAACATTTTGACAAAAATGGTTTGTTCAGGAAGGAAAGACTGGGCTAGGAAACTACTGGAAGTTGTATGGGCCTACAACACAACTTGGAAATCAACCACTAGTTATAGCCCCTATGAGTTAGTCTTTGGGAAGAATCCCCTCTTACCCATTGAATTTGAGCTCCAAACCCTTAGACAACCATGATATTGGGCATGGATCTTAAACAAGCCCAAATCAAGCTCAGTCTTACAACTCAATGAACTAGACAAACTTCATTTGGACATCATCCATCAAACTGAATTGGTCCAACAATAATGTAAGGTCTGGCATGACAAACATATCAAAGAGAATGAATTCCATATTGGGCATTGAGCATTATTGTTCGATTCCAGATACAGGGATCATCAAGGGAAACTTAGGACACACTAGCTTGGACCATACGAGACTTTTGAAGTGTTTGCTAATGGTTTGGTCCAATTAAAACCAATTGATGGTGACACCTGAAATCTTCTAGTTAATGGGAATTGATTACACATCTACCATAAACTATTAACAATGAGGAGTTTACAAAAATGGTAGAAACACAAGGAGAAATCCATTGCATTGACTCTATTGTGGCAGGGTCAATATAGTTTGTAAAATAAATAACCTAAAAAAAATCATTTAATTTCTAAAAATTTCTTCAAATTCTTCACCAAATCTACCATTTGGACTTGGCTAAACTTTTTTCTATATTTTGCATGACTTCATTGTTTAGTGAACCTAATTCTGGCACACCCTTCTGTGATGCTCCAAAATTTGTTAGTGCAGTTGTTGTGATACTTCAGAATTATTGTTACAATGCTCTAGAATCTACACAACATATTGGTTCCACTTCTCGTCTTGATCCTACATTCTGACACATCACTTGATGGTGCTCTAGGAAGTCAAGGCCAAAGTGTCACAATTTTCTTCCTTCTGGCCGCATATTTTCAGCAATGCTCTAGAATTATGATGTCTCTTCTTTTCGGCTGCATCTTTTCAACAATGCTCTAGAATTTTGTTGTTCCTCCTCTAGCGACATCTTTTTACCAACGCTCTAAAATGTTGCTTGAATGCTCCAAAATTCTGTTCAGATGGTCCAAAAATTTTGGTTGTTGCTTTGGCTGCATCTTTCGACGATGCTCTAGAAATTTTAGTTGCTGCTCCGGCTGCATCTTTCAACGATGCTTTGGAAATTTTTGTTGTTAACCCAACGACATCTGTTCAGCGATGCTCCAAAATCCTCAATTCGGTTACTATGTTCCGATAACACCTCTCTATGATATTCTAGAACTCTCTTCTTCTCTACTTCGGTTGCATTTCTCGATAATGCTCTAGATTTTTGTGTAAATTTTGTCTTTCAAGATTTTTTTATTTTTCCTAAGTTCTGCACATGCCCATTCTTTAATGCAGCTTTGAGATCTGCTCCCTTATGATTATTCTGCCACATCATACTAAATCTTTCCATAATAAATATGATTATTATGACACCTTTTTTTTCATAATAATTTTCGCCATCACTTCAACCATCTCATCCATGCCATTATTATCTACTACCACCCTCCCCAACCATATGACTATCCAATTACATCAGCATAGGTAAGTGATGTTCGATCTAATGACAAGACTTAAGTTAAATGTGCAAATTTATTTATTTTAAAGGGTTAGTACTTATTTTGAATAAAGGTTAATTAATTGGCATGATCTATTCCTCCTTATAATTTTAAAACTTATGCCCTTTTACACGATTGCTAAGAATACAGCAGTAATTGTAATTCCCCATGAAAGGCCATCATAATTATGTAGTAAGGTGAAAAGAAAGCTAGTAATTAGTTCCTTCCCTATTGAGTATATCGTAAAACTCTTTTTTTGTATGTAATTCAGTGAGAGATAATTCCAGAGTTTTGCAAAATCTCACCAGGAGATAAAGGAAATGGGAGGCACTAAAAATAAGTTTGAGCGAACTTTTGCAGTGCTATTATTGGCATTAAGCAATATAGCAACTTTATTTCAAAGAGTTTGATGGCTGGACTTCATGAAACAATTTGAAGGGTATACCAAGTAGTTGGTGAAGGAATTCTTCAAGAATTTTGTAAATGGGAGGACTATGGTGCACAAAAAATAATTTTAGGTAAGTATGAAATTCATTGCTCGTATTTCTAGTCTTGAGAATAAAGGAATTCATTTGAATGAAAATACCCACATTCTCTATCAAAAGTTAATAGAATTTTTCCATGGGGAAGGGGAACCTCAACCTATAATGACCATAAATACCAGGGGAAAAAATAAGGGAATCCATAGAATGTCTATTCTAGAACCCTAGAGGTCTACCTCAACTTGGATTATTAAATATTTCACTTGTGAGGGAAAAATGACTATAGTTGTGGGACCCCCTTTCCACTTGCTGACTCATTAACACCATGACATTGAGGACCCTACTCTTAGGGTAAATTTACCAACTTTTCTCTACCACTCAGTCACCTCTATGATGGAAAAGTATAAAGTTGGGATAGGGTCCCTTAAACATCATGGCCTAATATAGTTAATATGTAGATACTGTTAAATAAATATTTGACCAGCTCCCTTCGGGTTTCTTTTTGTATTAGTTTGCGCTGGCCTGTGCACCATCGAATTGCTCAACCTTTTTTTCAAAGTTTTGATCTACCGCTTTGCGCAGCTACTCTTTGAAGATTCAGGTATCGGCTTTCCTTTTGGATCCTTGGAAGTTGTACTGAGCTTCCACATGTCGTGGTCATGGGATATTTTTTCCCATTTCCCTAAAGTCTCGATGGGCTGCAAAAGGTTTTCATGAGGCCATCATCCATAAAAGGTGTCAGCGGGCCCCACACCTTGCTATGTGGTAACCATTCGGGAAATTTTTTAATGCAGGATGAAACAACAATTGCGGACAGTGAAATGCTGCCACACATCTTTTACGCCCGGTTGATGGGGCATTCCCTCCGCTATGCTAAGGTACTCTACCCTTTTTGACACGTGTTTCACTTTTGCACCCCCGTTCGCAACAAAGATGGGAAGTCTCTTGTGGGCAACGATTTGCTGCCATGTGCTGAACCTGTTTGATCTATTTGAGGGCCTGTTGTTTACGAACCAAATAAGGCTATTGGCTGTTGCACATCATCATCATCCGCTTGGAGAGGTTTACACTTGTCTAGCTGGGACCACCACCATCATTATGGAGGATGCACTTGTTCCTAGGATGTCTGGATGTTGTGTTCCAGTTCGATGCTATCACAATAGCCTGGGGAATAATCTGATTCAGGCGTCATTGCATGAAGATGGCAGTAGCTTTTCTGTTATTGCTCTCCAGGGCGATGGGAGTTTTTTCCTACTATATATACTTTCTCTGTATAAGGGAAAGGGTCCAAAAAAAGGAAAAAACACACTAGTTTTAGAAAGACATTAGGCCTTTATTACTGTTTAAATTGCTAAACTTTCAGACTGTGTCGATTGTTCGACCTTTCTACTTTTCATGCTTTGATTAAACTGTGAACTGTGCTTTATACTGTCTTGACATTTCATTTGATGAACTTCTATTTATGTTGAATACAAGTTTCCTTACCTAAATCATGTCTAATGACTCTTCTTAGTAGTGAGATTGTATACAACATTATTTTGTATCAATAAATGAATTGTTTGTGCTATAATATTAAGTCCCTGAAGTTATGGAACACAACACTATTTAGGCCCTTAAATCTATGATTTATTGTGCCCACTAGAAAATTTTGGTGTATCACGTTAGGTTAGACTTTACTTTATTATATCTGCTCCCTTTTCCCTTTCAAAAACTCGTTAAAGAAGAAGTCGGATTCTCTAAAAATCAGGAGGTTACTCAGTTTTGTGCAAAAGGTCCCCCTTAAACTGAGTTTCCCATAAGACTCTGTTACCTCGTTAATTTTTGGTGTTAACAGTTTGTTCTTTTTCTGGCATGCTCGGTGGGACGCGAGCTTAATGAAATTGTATTGTAGCAGGGTGTATGAGCCATCAGCCTATAACTAGATCCCATTCTGCAAGTAATCCAGGTTTAATCATACCTCCACTAGGGACATTCCAAGTCACAAATCAGCTGGTAACCATTCCCTCCTTGCCGCCTTTTCCTCTCACCATGTTGTCGGCCGCCAATAGAAATTATGTAGCATGGGATGCTGGAAGTCCCCTGGTAGCCCCGGTAGCGCTTGCTGTATGGGGCGCTATACTGGT
>VDFB02006730.1:0-69068 GCA_007258455.2 Sequoia sempervirens | reverse complement strand
AATGTTATGCCCTTCGGTCTCAAAAATGCAGGGGCGACATATCAGAGAGCCATGTCGGTTATCTTCCATGACCTTATCCACATCATCATGGAAGACTATGTTGATGACCTATTGGGGAAATCCAGAACACGAGCAGAACATCCTGCAATCTTGAAGAAGATATTTGAGCGGTTGGAGCATTATAAGTTGCGGCTAAATCCGAAAAAGTGTCTTTGGGGTCACTTCTGGAAAGTTGTTAGGTTTCATAGTCTCTCGCCGGGGCATTGAGGTTGATCCTGCTAAGGTCAAGGCTATCCTAGACATGCCCCCTCCACGCAATCTCAAACAGCTAAGGAGCCTCCAGGGAAAGATGCAGTCTATCCGTCGGTTCATAGCCCAGCTTGCAGATAAATGTCACTGCTTACCCATCTCCTCAAGAAAGATTTTACCTTCCGATGGACCCCACAAAGGTCGTTGGGTTTTACAAAATCAAGGAATATCTAGCTCATCCCTATCTCCTCGATGCCGCCATTCCGTGAAACCTCCGCTTTATATCTCTCGCCACTCAACAGACCGGGGCACATTGCACAAAAGATTTATGAGTCACCAAAGAAAGGGCAATATCACATCGCAGAATACTAGTCAGCTATGAGTTAAAATTACTCTCCTATGGAAAAAAGCTGCTGCCTATACCGGTCTTCAGACACAAAACTCCGCCATTGATATGTCAAATATCCAAATAAATTAATTGCTAAAATTGATCCTTTGAAATATTCATATCTAGAACGATGACCCGGGCCGCATGGCCAAAATGGGTCATGTTACTGTTAATTTGACATTGAGTATGTAGAGCGCAAAGCTATTAAAGGACAGGTTATTGCTGATCAATTGGCTGAAGCACCACTAGTAGATGCATACCCAATAGACACTGACTTCCTGGATGAAGGAATATACACAGTAACAGAAGCACCAACTTGGACGTTATACTTTGATGGCTCATACACTCACAATGGATCTGGAGCAGGAATTCTATTAGTCACCCCTCAAGGTGACTATATCCCAAAATCATTTAGAATAGCATTTCCCTGCACCAACAATATGGCAGAATATGAAGCCCTCCTCACCGGCCTTAGAATTGCAAAACAGTGGCATATTACACATTTGAAAGTCTTTGGGGATTCCTTGTTGGTTATTAGACAAGTTAATGATGAATTCCTCACAAAGGATGACAAACTGCTACCCTATAAGCGCATGGTGGACGATTTCAAGAAATACTTCACCTCCATACAGTTTGACCAAATCCCTCGGGTGCAGAACAAAGCAACAGATGCCATGGCCACTATTGGTTCTTTGATCGACATGCCCAGAGATCGAACAGAGTGTGAGTTTCTTGTCGAACAACTATTAATCCCTGCATATGATGTTCCTGACACTGACATGGTGTGCGATGTTGTAGGTCCCGCCTCCCCGTGGTACCAAGACATATATAATTACCTCCGTGACAATACCCTACCCCCAGAACTTACATGTAACCAACGTAAATCATTTATCCACCGTTCATCTCGATACGTCATTGTCGGTGATATGCTTTATCGTCGCGGGTATGATGGAATCCTCCTCAGATGCCTAAATGAGACCGAAGCCCATGCTACATTAACGGAGGTACATGGCGGTGTTTGTGGAGCGCACTCAAATGGTATGGCTTTAGCCAAGAGAATCTTACGAGCGGGGTATTATTGGCCTACGCTGGAACATGATGCTTGTGAGTTTGTAAAGAAGTGTCTCCCATGTCAGCAACATGCAGATTTAATCCATGCTCCAGCACAAGATCTTCAGCCCCTCCTGGCACCATGGCCGTTTTCTCAATGGGGTTTTGACTTGATTGGCAAGATTCATCCACCCTCATCCGACGGCCATACCTTCATAATCACCGCCACCGAGTATTTCACCAAGTGGGTAGAGGCAATCCCCCTCTCACAAATCACTGGCATTCAGATCTCCAAATTCATCCTTTACCATATTCTCTGTAGATATGGTATCCCATCCACCATCATTTCCGACAACAGAAAACCATTCAAAAACCAAGCCATGAAGCACCTATGCGAAACCTTCCATATTCAGCACCGTTGTTCAACGCCGTATTACCCCCAGGGTAATGGTCAGGCAGAAGCGACCAACAAAACCCTCATCCATATTCTCAAAAAGGTTGTCAATAACACTGGACGAGATTGGCACCTCCATATTCATCCCGCCCTCTGGGCATATCGCACATCCATCCGCACCCCAACAGGCGCCACCCCCTACTCTTTGGTGTTTGGCGCTGAAGCCGTCTTGCCAATCGAGGTTGAACTTCCATCATTGAGAATCTCTCTTAAGAACCTTATCAGTGAAGAGGATGCTCGTGTTGCGAGGCTTGCACAGCTAGAGTTATTGGACGAACGCAGAATAAAGGCCTACGATCATCTGCAAGCATATCAGAATCGCCTCAAGCGTAGTTACAACAAGAAGGTTCGCCCTCGCCAATTCCAGGTAGGCGAGTTTGTCCTTAAGGAGAACCAGCGTACTCAGCAAGATAGGGACAAGAAGGGAAAATTTGAGGCCAATTGGTTGGGGCCCTATATCATAGCTGCTAAATATGGCTCTTGGGCATACAGGTTGACTACTCTTGAAGGAGACCCCCTGGACGAGCCTATCAATGTCATGCATTTGAAAAAGTTCTACGCCTAAGTCTGCTCGATTACCCCACCTAGTCCCAAAAAATCAAAAAAATAAAATAAAAATTAAAAAAAAATAAAAAAAATTCAAAAATAGTCAAGAGAAATAAATCCGTCCTATGGTGAAAACTACCTCTTGGTGGCGCCTTGGACAAGTATGGGTGGTGAAAACCTGGCAACAGGCGTCATCCATAGAGGGCTTAACCATTATCTACCTGACATCCTAGTTAGTTTGTGCCTTCACCCACACCGTTGCCCTCACCCGTCTCATCCTAGGCTGCTTGGTAAATATTGGATTGAGTATTGGACGACCCACCTAGCCTATTCCCCACTCCTGAGCTTTTCAGTATCCCACTCTGAGCTTGCGTCACTCGTGTTGTTGTCATCAGGTACCGTCATCCGTCGCGTCGGTCCTCACCTAGACCCCATCACGTCGTGACCGTCAGTCGAACTACGTCGCCCCTGCGCTGTCACGTAGGCAAGGCTGATCATTTGATTCGCCCCCGGGGCATTTGTCCATCATTGGTTCCCATTGGTCTTCTTTTCGCTTTATCCGTGGTATTTTCTAGAACTACGAGGGCTCTGCGCTTTCATGTAGGCAAGGCTAATCTATGATCGGCCCCCGAGCCCCTAGGTCTGTAGGTTGTGTCAGTCTTTTTGATTCGTCATCAGGTTATGCTCACATCTAACCGGTTCTTAACAAACAAAATTCCCTTGCATTACAAGACCTTGTCCTTCGATGACATCCCGTGTCACCTGGATCATCCTACTCTCGCATCCATCCTTGGTCTCAACAGGATGAACCCTTCCTATTAGACCTCATCAATCACACCCATCCCCGTGATCCTATGGCAAAGGACCCGTTGTCTTATTTTGATCTTTTGATGCTTTTGGGTTTTTTGTTTATCATTTTGGGTTCCTTCCTATCACTCGTCAAGGTCACCTTGGTCTACCATACCATGACGTGCTTTGGCTTGTTGAAATGGGGGCATGCCTTAATCCTTTGTTTTGTCTGCTGTCTTCTCGGTTGTCCCTCGTACGACTCACCAAGATCTCTAAGGTCTTGTGTTACGCTGGGACAACTGTGTGTGTTTTTGGTTATTACAGCACCAGGCCCGACCGAGGTCATCATGACCTTGGGGTGTTGGGATAACCTTATTGTTTGCTGTGTTTGTTTCATGCATAGAGTACTCGCTCGCCTTGGTTTTTTATATCAAGGTGCTCGGTACCCTACGCTATAGTAAAAATCAATGCTCCAAAGATGGCAAAATTTTATTTTCACTGCATTTCCACCACTTTGCATGCACCCTAACCACAACTTATGATTTTGGTTGTGCAAGTACTCTTGTTCTTTGTTCCTCTTGTCGGTCCTCTTCCTCTCAGGATATTAATGGTTGTTTTTGGCAAATGCAATCTTCCATCCGCCTATCGCCTACCCGCATCCTCATAACGGTCGTTATTGGCATTTAATTGCATCAAAAATTATATCAACATATGCATCCATAAATCATAACTCATACATCATATAAACATGCATAAATCGTCCATCCACATGTGCATCCATAAGTCATACATCATAAATCATGAAAACATATGCATCCATAAATCATAACTCATACATCATATAAACATGCATAAATCGTCCATCAACATGTGCATCCATAAGTCATACATCATAAATCATGAAAACATATGCATCCATAAATCATACATCATACATCATGTAAAGATACATAAGTCATCCATCTGCATGTGCATCCATACATCATTCATCATAAATCCTATAAACATATGCATCAATCATAAATCATCCATCCATAAAAACATAAAGCATAAACCATGAGTCATACATATAAATGTGTGTACATATATGCATGTGGAATCACATCATAAATCATCTCATATAGCTGCATAAAGGAAACATCATACATAATGTCAATAAGGGCCATCGCATAATCAAAATAATAAACATCATGTGCTAATACAATACATCTCCATCATATATCATGCAATAAGATGACCATCCATCCTGTATCTGCCAAAAATAACCACTGTCCTGCATCTGCCTGCTCTACTATGAGCTGCCCACATCTGACCTCTGCGGAGAATCAGGTGCTGACCCCCTATGTCCTGGTGTCCCCTGGTACTCGCGCGTAGGTGTCCCCTGGTACTCGCGGGTGGGTGTCCCCTGATAGTCATTGTGATGAGACTTTAGTCCTACCGATAGCCGTCAATGAACTCCCCGTATGTGTCCTTAATGATCGGGATGGCCTCGGCGGTACGTGGAGCCCAATCACGAAGGTTGTGTTACTGCTACTGGTCTCGAATAAAACGGTTTCATACCCCTCTCCAATAGCTAGCCTGCTGCATAAACTCATCTCGTTGTCCTGCTATCAGTCTCGCGGCATTCCGCTCATGCCTATACCAGTCTCGATCTGCACTGATCGATCGCCGCTCCCGTGCCCAGGCCTCCTGAGCTAGTATCAACTGCCGTATCTGCTCAGAGCCTCTATCCCTCTCGGCCTGCATCGCCTGTAACTGTGTGTGCAGCTCCTGTATATCTGTCCCCGCACCTCCCCCCTCAACTAGCACCCCCTGCAACTGAGCTCGTGCTGCATCCCTCTCCCCCTGTAAAGTCTGCATCCGTGACTCTGCAGCATCCTCTCTGCGGCCGCCTGCCCCCGCTGACTATTGCATCTCGCCCTCTCAGGTCAGAACCTTAGCTCAAATGCCCGACCGGGCCTGGCCGCAAGCCAGATGCCTGTGATGTTGTTGTATCTCTCAAGGCAATCGACTCTCCCACGGCGACTCGGCCACCGCCCGGCCTCGGCTACCCAAACTGCACCAGAGAACCTCCCTCCCTCGCCCAGCCCTCGAATGTGTCTCGCACCCTCTCTCGCCTCCCCCGCGGCGCACTTAACTCGCCAGCTCCTTAGCTCTATTCCGCATGCTCTCTCGCATCCCCGTCTCCCCGCCTCCGCAACTCGCCGCAACCTCCACTCAAATTTCGCCGTGTCTACTTCGCCTCATCCAGACTCTCATCCCTCTCCCTCACCAATCTCCGCTCCTGCTCTGACGCTAGCATAACTAGCTCCCTATAGTCTCTCTCACCCTGAGCAAAACGGGCCCGCCACTCATCCCTCTCTGCCTCTACTGCAATCTGCTCTGCACCTGCCTCTCGTACCCGCTGCTCGCTCTGTCGCAGCCTCTCCACTGTATCTCTCAACACTGCCACTGGATCCTCCCCTATGGGTGGTGCTGCTCCTACCAGTGCTATATCATGCACATCTGAATCAATCTCCATCTCCCGTGGCTGATATCCCTCACTCTCAGCTGCATACCCTTCACTCTCCATCTCATCCAAATCTATCACCCTAGGAGAACACTGCTGTGGCTGTGTCTCCTCCCCTCCAGCTGGCTCCTGCCCCCCCTGACCTCCTAATTCTCGGTCCATCTCCTCTCGGGCTCCATATGCCTCCGCCCCAGCTGGCTCCTCCCTCCCCAGTCCTCCTACGTCTCTGTCCGTCTCCCCCCAGGCTCCATGTGTCTCCTCCCCTCCGGCTGTCTCCTGCCCTCGGTGCTCTCTGTCTGTCTCCTCTCTGGCTTTGTCTGCCTCCTGCTCGCCAGTCGTCCTGGCTGTCTCCTGTCCCCCCTCCTCCCCTTTGGCCCCGCTGGTCTCACCCGGTGTCCCCTGTGACTCTCCCCCTCGGGCTCTCGGCCTCCTCTCCTGTCGACTCTGTCCTCGAGCTCTCGGCCTCCTCTCCTGTCGACTCCGTCCTCGGGCTCTCGACCTCCTCTCTGGCACCTCCTCGGCCTCATCCTCTGACACCTCCTCGGCCTCATCCTCTGCCCCCTCCTCTCCTCTGACCCCGCTGGCCTCACCCTGTGTGCCCTGTGCTCCTCCTTGGCCTCTCGGCCTCTTCTCTCCCACCGCCTCGGCTCCAGCCTCTCTCACCTCCTCTGTCTCCGCCCCTCTCCCCTCTCCTCTGTCGTCTCCTCGACCTCTCCGCTGTCGTAACCTCCTCCGTCTGCAGATCACCTGCTCCTGTGCCCCCTGGCCTCCTCTGCCCCCCCTCAGTGGTCCGCGTGGCCTCACCACCCGCACTTGCCTCTCATCCTCTGACCCAAATCCCCGTGCCTCCTCAATCGGCACGGCTGGTGTGATCCGCTCCACTGGATGTCGCCTGAACCACTCCTCATACCGATCTGTTATCCCTGCATCTCGTGGCGCCTCTCGCCTGTCCGGATCGGCCCTGAATACTAGTCTCTCAATGTCACTCCACACACTGCGCAGGTTCAGCCGGTCTCCCCATACCTCCTGCTCCCGTACCTGCCGTGCAAACCGCACTCGACCCGCTGGGATATCCTGTCTCACCCCAAACTGTCTCATCACTCGATTTGGTCGGTGCAACTCCACTATGTATGGCCTGCTCCCAACCATGTAGCATCGAGTGAAGAAATAACCGCTATGTAGCTCCTCCTCCCTCGACCACCCCCTGAATCGTCGGATCATGTATGGCCTCCATACTATATCTACCGCCTGCACATCATCAAACTGCCTCCTCCACACATCCACCTCCTGCACCTCTCGATATCGCACTAATGTCCCTGCCTCTGCTCCCCACCACCACGCTATGGGCTGCGTATCATCCTGCTCGCCCACTCTCACCATAGTCGGCCTGGTAATGCGGATATGCTCCCAGGCCCACACCTGTAGTAACGTCACATGGGTCACGCTCAACTGTCCCCTGTAGCAAATCACGTGCATGTCCCGATACAGCTGGGCTAATATGCACGTCCCCCACGCAAACTGACCCTCCCGGCCCTCGATGATGTGTCGGATCACCTCCACCGCCCTCATAGGCAAATACCGACCACCCCGGTCTGGCAATAGTATGCCACTAATCAGCCCGGCCAGGTACAGCGATAGTACTGGCACCCTGCATCCCACCATCCTATCCACATCAAACTGCCCCTTTCGCACTGGTAGATCGTCACTACCAAACACCACACGGATGGACTCCTCCAGCGCCTCGCCCTCCGACCAACACTCACTAATCGGCAACCCCGATATCGGCAGCCTCAGAATCCACCACACGTCCTCCAGTGTCACTGTCATCTCCCCTGTCGGCAAGTGAAATGTCGACGTCTCTGAATCCCACCGCTCTATCAGGGCTGTCAACATGGCCCCATGGGCCTTGATCGTGGGATATGTCAGCATGTGCAGTAGTCCGGCCTCTGCTAACCTCTGATGATCCTCACCAGTCATCCTCGCCATACATCTCCTCAACACCTCCGATCGCCTCTCTCGATCAAGCAAAAATCTCTGGCTTTCGCATACGTAAAAACACATGGCTTGGCTTCTTCTTGTTCGTGCCTCACCGTTTCCGCCTTTACACCATCCTATCCTACCCTACCCTTTTTCCCATCCTACCCTATCCCCATTCCCCCCTCCCCTTTTCCCTTCCCCATCCCCTCCACCCTCCTCCCCTTTTCCCTAACACCCCCATCCCACTATCCTACCCTACCCCTTTTCCCCCTCCCCATTCCTCCACCTCCTCCCTTTTTCCTAACACCCTACCCGCTCCCCCAACCTCCCCTCTCCTACCCTATTTTTCCTGCCCCCTAATCCTATTTTTCCCTATCCCCTATCCTACCCCCTTCACCACCCTATCCCCTAACCCTATTTTTCCTACCCCCTAATCTTATTTTTCCTATCCCCTATCCTACCCCCTTCACCACCCTATCCCCTAACCCTATTTTTCCTACCCCCTAATCTTATTTTTCCTATCCCCTATCCTACCCCCTTCACCACCCTATCCCCTAACCCTATTTTTCCTACCCCCTACCTATTCCCCCCATCCCTATCCTACCCTACCCTAACCTACCCCTTTTCCCATCCCCAACCCTTTTTTTTCCCATCCCCACCATTTTTTCCTCCCCCACTTCCTCCCTTCCTCTCCTCCCCTTCCCTTCCTTCCCGCCGGTGGCGGTTGGTTCATTCACACGGCTTACGGCTGGCTCACGGGCGGCGTGGATCTGTTCATCCGGGCTGGAGGGGTTGGTCCGCCTCACGGTGGCGGCCTGCTCTCGCCCCCACCGGGCGGCGACTTGTCCGCTCAAGCAGCGTTGCCAGCGACGGCTGGACGGTCCGCCGGCCACGGCTGCCTGCCATCATAATACGGACCGTCTGTCATAGTGGGATCGAAATGCGGCCGCCTCTTCTTCTTCCCCATGAAACCGAGGTGACTTCAGAAAAATTTCACCATTTCTATTTTTCGACGCTCATAAAACCCATGTTTGTTTTTCAAATACGTACAAAATGCCGAAAACACATAAAATAAAAATCGCACTGCTTTGAGTTAACTCAAGGGTACAGCGCAATGGGTGAAAAATATCCGTCTCTCATCCGCCCGGTGGATGACGTCACTGTCGTACTCCGGCATGATGTCCACTCTCGCTCGCCTTCTCGTCTCTCTCTCCTCTTTCTCCACTTGCCAGCTGTCACAATGGGCCCAAGGTAAGTCCCCAATTACCTTTTATCCCCTTTTCTTTTTTTCACCACATGGTCTTTTTTTTCTTTTTTTAACCAAAAATCACCTCAATTAATTCATCCAAGCTCTTTCTTCTCAGGGCCGCCATTTGCACACCGTATATCCGATTGACTCCGTTCAAGCGCCGTTCTTCTCGTTTTTCCGTGCTCTTTCCAACAACACGTACCACTCTATACTTTCGAGAAGTTGACCAGGGACTCCCTTTTCCTCCCCCGTCCCCCTTCTTGAGGGGGCATACCATACCATTTCCTCCTAATCCATCGCTCTAACACTACCTTTTCTTGACCAGGGCATCCTCTCTGCTTTCCCTTCGTCCAGGGCGGCTCGAGTGCATTCCCCCATGCTGGGGCATCTCTTTTTTGGTCTCTCCCTCTACGGAGTCACCTGCATTATGTTTTTCTTCGAAACCCTATTATTCTAATAGTCTTTCGAAGAGGGGCAAAATGTAGACGTCCAATTTTGATCACTTCCATATGATCAAATGCGTCTCCTTGATTCATCCGGTTGCTCATCCCCTCTGTCAATATTAATTAAGCCAGTTGTTTAATTAATACCCTGCATCTCGCACAAAGGTCCTAAAGTATTTAATTTGATACTTTACCCCTTTTCCTCCTCTAAATTAAATAAATATCCCCTTTTATTTAATTTAGTCATATTCCCTTTTTGAATTAAAATGCATTTTTAATTCATCTTTTCTCTCTCATGGTCACATCCTCCAACTTTTGCAAGTTGGTCTCTAATCCATTTTAATTACTTCATCCTCTTCTAATTAACTGGGGTTAGCATGTGCACACCCTTAATCATCATTAAGGTCACATCCTCCATAATTTCCCACTTGCCTCTAATCAATCATTAGCCTATCTAACTGGGTACTTGCACAACCTTAATCATTTGATTAGCCTAACCAAATCCTCATCCTATTTATGGCACATGTCCTTGAGTCAACCTTATTAAAGGCTTTCTCCTTTTGGACAAGGCATCCCCCTTCCCCATGTGAATTTTTAATTCACCTTTTAATCCCCCAAGGCACCTAAAAGGAATTTTTAATTCCTTCACTTCTCCCCACATGTCCTCTATTCATTATTTATTCTTTCTCTCATCCCCATAAGGATATTTAAGGAATTTTTAATTCCCCACTTGTCCTCTCACCCACATGGGGACAAGGACCTCCTTTATGAGGAGATCTTGTCCAATCCCAAGGTACTTTGTACCCCTCTCCATGTCATGTCCTTTTCCTCCACCTCATGTCCACTTCACCTTTTAGGGCTTTCTCACATGCCACATGTCAAGATGTGAGGGCTTGTGAGTTCTCAACTCACCTTAGCCTACATCTTGATATTTGTGATCAATCTCAACCGTCCATTTCCCCTAGGATTTCAAAAATCCTATAAATACCCCCTCTTTTCTCTCATTTTGGGGAGATCACTTGTGCTAGCCAAACTCTTGCAGTTTTATTTCTCAACCTCTACTTAGCCATTTTCACATCTTCATCCATTTGCATCCATCTTCACATCCTCATCTAGCTTGCATCTTGCCATCCAAGGAGCATACACATCCAAGATCGAAGGGCCAACCAAAGGATCGACTCAACGCAAGGTATAAAGTTCCATTTCGTGGCTTTGTCTTGTTTTGTTTCCAACTTAGGCTAATCTCGAAGTGTAGGTTGTTTTAGTTGTTTATTTGCACTCTTTAACTTGTTGCTTGTTTTCTAACACCTATTTCGACCTATCACAATTAAAAATTACATAAAAGGATTCACAATTTATATTTTATTTAAAAATATATATATAATTAGAATCTACACACAAAATCTCATAAATTACTAGTTTGGTTCATATTCAAATTCTTAATGGTTTAGCTACTATAGGTGTAAGAAAGTGAAGATCTGATGAAAAATGTTGTTTTCGTCTTTCCATGTTCGTGTAATTAATGCTAGAAAACTTTTTTAACAATAGTGGTAATTTTATGCTTTTACCACCTTTGTCTTGATTTTACCACTACTATTCTTTGCATTTTTACCGTGTTCATAAAAATTGAACGCTATCATATTTCTTGTTCGCTATCGTAAAATATGCTTGCTATTGTTTACCACTATCATGCTTATTTTCCACTATCATAAAATATGCTCGCTATTGTTTACCGCTATCGTAAAATCTTTGTGCTATTGTTTTTTATTTGTAAAGTGACTGCTTCTATGAAACTTGTTCACTATCATTTTACTTGTGTGTTTTTTTCAATTTATCCACTATTGTCAAAAATAGAGACACTATTGTTTTTCTTGACCACTATTGTCAATTTTGAATAATTTAGCCAGTTTTCTTGCAGTCATAGGTTCATGATTTGATTTTCTAGCCAATTCTTAACATCATGGGTTGAATGTTTTTAGGTGGTTCTCAAACCACTTTATTCTAGGGAGTGATGGCCACAACAACTATTCGACCTAATCGCTAGTTTCTTCAAGGTGGAGAGAGATTTCCTGGATGTAGTGGGTTTACATTACATATGTTACATTCCTGAGATTTGATTTCATAGGGTGATGATGACCGCCCTTGTAAAGAGATGGAATTCGGAGTCGTCATCCTTCCACTTGCCAACCGACAAGGTGACCATTAAATTAGAGGATGTTTGGAGGATTCTTCACGTCCCCATTCACAGCAAGCTTGTCACGTATGATGTTGGATAGGGTACTTGTGCCATCCAACAAGCTCTTGGCATTAGGCGACGACATGTGGTGGAATCAGAGATAGACTTGTCTCTATTCGTTGACAGTGTTGATCTGATATCCATGGTTTTAGTCAGATTGATCATGAGGCTTGTGGTACCTAGTCATAGAGGTAGGCATTTTCCTATTGGCTAGGGCATCTACATTGAGCAGATGATGGATCATAGTATGAGGTATGTGTGGGCCCGTGTATTTTGTCACATTTGTATAGAGACATTCATGAGGCTACTTATCGCATCGCCATGGCTATTTCCACAAGTATGACACTTTTACATGTATGGGCTTGGAAGCATATCCTAGTGATGAGGCCAGATGGTGATTTTGATTGGGATCTAGAGGATCCATACTCTTATATATATTTATATTTCATGCATTACACTTGGCCTGATAGGTTACCTTACTGGAAAGGCATTTTTGACGACATTCCTGCATTCGTTTGGAGGCCATGGCTAGGCTATGAGTCTTGGCACGATGATATGGAGCAATTGCCATTTTGTCGTCAGAAATGATGGTTGATAGGCCATGTGGATTATCTTCTTGAGTGTTACTTACCTAATTGAGTTCTTCGTTAGTTCGGAGAGAGATAGACCTATTTCACAAATGATTACCATGCACAGTTCAGGTGGATAGCTTGAGAGGTCAAGGTATGGGGGCTACACATCTCTTCTACTGATGTTGTTGCAGAGTTCTAGTGACTTGCCCCATTTGGATTCGGTTGGGCATTGGGTCCTGCAAATCTAAGGACTACTCAGGATTATGATTAGTGGTGGGCCCGTCATGTTCCTCTATGGTTTACAAATCCTATTGGTGTTGGGCCAATCATGGGACAAGTATAGAGAGTGGTTAGTATCATAGGCAGGAGAGGTGATCGGTAGAGGCACCATATTTCAATGGAGCAATTAGACAGAGTAGGGCATGATGGACATCAAGTTCCACATGATAGGCAACATCAAGATCAGCCTCATCAAGACCAGAAGGCACCATAGGGTCCCCCTCCATAGATGGATGTATTAGCAGTAGCGTAGATATCCCAGTTGACAATGGATAGTGATGCTCATGTTATTGAGAGGGATGCAGAGATTGCGTGGAGGCAAGATTTTGAGGGTCAGGTTGTCGTTCTTACTATAGAGCGAGATGGTTTCCAACATGAGAGAGATTCCTTAAGGTAGGAACTGGTTACTGAGCATCAAGACTAGCAACAGAGATTTCCCTAGCCTCTTTTGTTCCCCTTGCTCAGTATCAAGCTTTTTTTCCTAGAGCACAGAGGCATCCTCACTTCGGAGATCCAAGTGAGGCGATGGATGTAGAGTCAGGTGGACAGTTGTTGAGACATCCATAGTTGTCACCTATTATACCGCAGCCATCTCCTTATCAAAGCCAACATCACGATGGGGAGTAGCTGAGGTCCCCACCTCGGGATGGCCAGTAGGGTTGATTCTCTTATGATCTTTACATATTATACTAGAGACTCATGTAGAAATTTGTATATACATTCATCCGCCCAGCTAAGGCCTCGTATATATGGCATTCCCATTTTTTATTATATATGATATATACCATATTTTGATGTAGCTTATTATGTGTTATGAGATGCTTATGGACGATTACGGATGCTTATATGTGTTGATGATTTATGATTACATGTTCATGTTTTTGTACTTTTCTAATGCATTTATATGATGTGGATGGATGTATGATTTATATATCTATGAGAGGATGATATATGATATGTGATGATATATGATGGTCATGATATGTACTGAATAGTTTGTGGATATAGGATGCATGTGGTACTAATGATATTGTGATGTGGGATGGAGTTGTTAGTTAGAAGAAGTGTTGACATGATTTAGAGATGGATATAAATTTGATGTTGTTAGTCTTTGATGAGTTTCTTTTTCTTTCATGGAGACTTTGTAATTTTAGCAATCCTTATTGATATAGCAAATAGACATGATGCACCAAGGTATTAATGACCAAGGTGGCTTTATATCTATTGTGTGGACTTTGACCCTGCAGACAAAGATTATTCTTGCTCATACTAGACATACAAAAACCCTGTTAGAGTGTATGGGTGAGAATTTTCAAAACATTTCAAACTAGTTACACAAGAGGTATGGAGTACCTATCATGCAACTGCTACAAGAATTGTCCCAAACGACTTCCACACACAAAAAAAATCAAGTATTCGTCATGGTAGTATCACAAAAAATATCTAACAGAAAGAACAAAAAAAAAATTGACAATCAATATCTCCATTATTTCCTCTCTAAATCCTTATGGACATCCTCGAGAGATCCTGGGGATGTGATATTTTAAGATAAACAAAAAATAAGATCATATAAAAGATAGACAATGTTACAATATCACTTTCCATAGTTGTAATGAAGTTTCATGATGTAACCCATTGATGATGCCTACTGTAGGAATGTTTTATCTGTTAAGACTCATGTTAGGATTATTGATGATGATTTTCAAATAGGCAGGGTAGTCTATACTTAGCCATTGCTTCAACTTGATAGTGATCTAGTCATTTCAATCTTTACTTTGGAAGTTTTGATTCGATTTTTATTTCACTTGTTGATTGCTTTGTCACAACTTAAAGGATATGTTTGTTTATTTTGAATGAAAATTTTATTGTGGATAAGTGACAATGTAGATAGGATCTTTTGTAATTTTCTGAATTGTTTGATGTCATTTTTGTTGTTTTTGGGAGATTTAGAAACAAATAGGGGGACCTAAAGGGATTGACCTAGTGCCTCAGGGGATGATAAGAGATTATCATTGCCTACGTGATGAACGCGCAAACATCTTAGTTCAACTGTATTTAGTAACATAATTTTTTGGAGTTTTTTTTACCTTTTATGAATGTTTTGGATTTTGACAATTTATTTGGATGTTTTTGTTTGTTTGTTTTGGTGGACTACCAAAGGGCCTCGGGGACTCATCAATGATGTCATTTCCTACATTATACACACAGAGGATCATAGTTTTCTTGTTTGATAGGAGTATGTTTTTGACTTTTTTTTATTTTTGAATGTTTTTTTTCAATTTTCAAAAGATTTTTGAATGTTTTTGGACTTTTTTCGATTAAATTTAAAGATCACAATGAACACCTAAGGGGACTAACCTAGGGCCTTGGGGTTTGATCAAATATTATCCTTTCCTACTATGAACAAGTGAAGTTATCCTATTCTAAGTGATGCAAAACAACATGCAAAAACAAGGAAAACAACACTAACACCTCAAGATAGGGCTATGTTAAACTTAAACAAAACAAAGATAAAAAAAAGAAGCTAATTATACCTTGTTTAAGCTTGTTCCTTGGTTGGCCCTTTGATCTTCAATTCTTTGTGTGCTCCTTTTGATGGCAAGATATAATGAAAGTGGATGCAAAATGCTCTATGTGAGATGAGGATTCAAATGGGCTATGTGGGTAGCTAGATGAGTGAATGGAAATGCAAAGGATGAAGCTTGCAAGTGTTCAACAAAGGAGGTCTTGAAAGTGTGAAGTGCTTGAGAGCTTGAATGCAAGTGTATGAATGCAAGTGTGTGAGAATGAATGAAAATTTCTCATTTTAAAAGAGGAATTCTCTAGAGAATTCAATGGTCAAGATTGAGCCAACATGGCCAAAATGGAGGGTTATGGTGAGTTGAGGACTCACAAACCTTCACATATTTCCATGTGGAAATGAGATGGAAAAATTACATGTTAAGGTGGAGAGGGTACAAATGAGGTGGAAGTACTTTCAAATACCCTAGGATGAGGAGAAGATTTCCTCAAAAACGAACTTGTTCCCATATGAGATATGGGGAAGAGAGAATTGGTTGGAGAAATAAATGTGAATTTTAAATTCACGTGATTGGAATAGATAAGGTGGTTGGGAGAATAAATATAAATTTTAAATTCATATGAGGAGCACCTTGTGGATAACACAAGGTTCTTATGAGGGAGGTTGAAAAGTACCTTGTGGATAAGATAAGGTCCTTATAATAGAAGGTTCTTGGCTTCATGTGACTGATGTGATTTTTCAATAATAAAATGGGGAAGAAGAGAGTTCTTGGAGGAATAAAAAGTGAATTTTAAATTCACATGGGGAAGAGGGTCTATCCCAAGTATGGAAAATATGAAGGTTGACCAAAAAGGTATGCTAAATGTAGCAAGGGGATTAGATTAAGGTTGTGCAAACAGGTGATTAGGAAAATTAATGAGAGATTAGAGGCAAGTGGGAGAATATGGAGGATGTGACATTAATCCTGATTAAGGATGTGCACATCCTAATCATGGATCAATTAAATTAATCCATATTAGAAGAGGGTTATGGAGGATGTGACAAGGAGAGAGAAAAAGAAGAATTTAAAATTGCTTTAATTCAAAAAGGTCAAATGACTAAATTAAATAAATTGATATGTTTATTTAATTTAGAGAGGAAATATGAAAGGTAAAGTATTTAATTATTAAATTAAATACTTTAGGAACCTTAGGTAGAAGGTGAAATATTAATTAAATAAATCATTTAATTAATATTGATGAAATAGACGAATAAAGTAGACAGGTTTGACCATGTGGGAGTAGTCAAATTTGGATGTCTACACCTACGTTATACACGTAGAGACCACATAGTTCAACCGGTGTGGACTCAAAGCATAAAATGTTTTAGGGATTTTGATGTTTTGGACTTTTTATTTTTATTTTTTTTGTTATTTGGATTTTTGTTATTTTGATAGATTTTGACATTGATGGGATGTACAAGGATCCAATTCACACTACTTAGGTTCTAGTCTGAGATGATGAGAGTGAAGATATGCTCAAGTATGAAACTTTTTTAGATGATTGTTATTCATTGGTTTAGCTAAAGCTTCTCCTTCAGGAGTAGCCAACTAATATGCTCGAAAGCCATAGCTTGTTGTTATTATGAAAGGACCTATACAATTTGGTTCAAACTTCCCTTTCCCATCTTGATTTAGTTGGATCTTTTGATTTTCTTTCAGTAATAATTCACCAACTTGAAAAAAAAAATTCTTGATCTTCTTTTTATAACTTCATTTGAGTTGATTTTGATAAACCTAGAGATGGTTTAATGCACTCAAACATCTTTCATCTAGAAGCTCTAACTCATTAAGTTTGGACACCCGATATTCCTCATTGTTGACCATGCCTTTTAGGGATACTCACAGTGATGGGATTTCATCTTCGATATGTAGGATCGCTTCAGATCTATAGACTAAGGAAAAAGGTGTGGTACTTGTAGGTGTATGAATGTTGGTTTGGTAAACCCATAAGGTTGGGTTTAGCAACAAATGCCAATTATGACCGGTGTGATTGACTGTCTTTCTCAATATTTTTAGAATGGTTTTATTGGATGCTTCAGCCTAACCGTTTCCTTGGGGGTAGTATGGGGTTGAGAATCAGTGTTCGATAGAAAACTTTGAACAAATTTCATGATCATATTGGTTCTTGAATTGGGTTTTATTATCTATTATGATAGTTTGCAAAATTCCATTTCAAATTATTCAAGATAAACTTGGATATTTGCTTCCCTGTGATGTAGGTTAATGGAATGGATTTTATCCTCTTTGTAAAGTATTTTGTTGCAGTTATAATAAATTTATGCCCATTGGATGAATTGGGAGAGATCTTTCCTATCAATTTTCTAGTCCCCACTATGAGAAAGGCCATGGTGTTGTTATAGGTCACAGTTCTTGTGCCAGTGCGTTATGTTGTTGACATTGGTGACACTTCCTTGAGTAATGAATGGATTCTTGTTCCATTGAGGGCCAATAATACCCTGTTCTCAACAATTTTTGTACTAGATTAGGTCCATTTGAGTGAGACCCACAAACACCTTCGTGCACTTCTTGTAAGATGTTTTGTGCTTCATGTTGAATAAGCCAACTAAGAGGGGGCTGAATCAGTTGTAGCATATTTAAACTTTTAGATCATTCACCAAATTAAATCCTTAACACTGCTTAAAATGATTAAACATTAAGTGTAGGTGCAAAACCTGAAAACCATCACACAAATACAACAACACCAGATTTATATGGAAAAACCAATAAGGTAAACCACAGTGAGGATTAACTCGCACTATAGAGAATATCAAAACTAATTACAAAGGCTCATTACCTAAGGAAAAAGGCTCACTACTAAAAATAAGGACACTATACGGATCAAGACTCACTGTCCAACAAGGCTAACCCCCTGGAGGGCTCACTACCACAGAGATACAAAGAAGATAGAAGAGATATGTTACAGAGAGAAGACAATCTCAATGCAATAGAAAAATCCACCACAATTTTCTCAACCACTTGTAGACATGCATGAATGATACAGCTCAAAAAACCATGCAGATTGGCTTTTGAATGGATTCAAACAGACACGTGGTGTGCAAATGGTGGCCCACAGAAGATTGAGAATTAATTCAGGCCAAAAAAGGTTAAATAAAAAGGAAAAATACCACTCACTTAAAATGAATTTAAAAATGGGGGGAAAGTTACTTATAGTAATTTTAGAATTACTATTCCTCATTTGCACACCTGGCAATTGAGTGAGAGAGAGAGAGAGAGAAGAGGAGAGGAAGGAGATGAGGATGCCAAACGATTATGACTCATACATCATCCATCAGGGGGATGAGGTATGGCAGTTTTACCATGAGCGTGCGGTTCCATGACAGGTTAGATGCAAAACCCCCCTTTGTGATTTTAAGCATTTTTTATGTATTTTTTAGTGTTTATGCTTTTTTGAAAATATGAGTTTTGGTTTTGGACTAATTTAGAAAAATGGGTTGGGGGAAAATTTTTGATTTCGCCAAGTGGGTGGTGAAAACCACCTATTAGAGGCATGGGAAAGGAGGGTTGAATTTTCCCAACCATAGAGTAAATGCACCCCAAAAAATGAAAACATATACTTGGAAAGGGAAAAGAGACAAAAGGGGAAGGGGGGCTTGCTTCGAGTTGAGAAAAGCCCACAAGAAAAATGAGAGTAAACACAGGTGGGTGACCCCACCCAGTAAAGGGTCAGCCCTGCCATGTGGAGGGGAGAGCCCGCCCAAAGACGGGTGACCCCACCCACCGGAGGGTGACTCTGCCCCAGGTAGGAGTGACCCCACCCAAGTGGGTTCGCCCATCCCCGAGGTGGGTCTGCCCCTTGCTAGGCGGGTTCACCCCAGGCTAGGGCAGATCTGCCCCGAGCTGGATGGGTCCTCCCCAGACTTGAACAGGCTCACCCCAAGCTAGGCGGGTCCACCCTGAGCTCGAGCGGGCTTGCCCCGAGCTCGGAGCGATTTTGCTCGCCTAGCCAGGGTAGGCACACCCTGAGCTCATAGCGGTTCTGCCCCGAACTAGGGCGAGTCCGCTCACCGAGCTTAGGCGAATCCACCCCAAGCTCGAGCAGGCTCGCCCTGAGCTGGGGCGGGTCCGCCCCAAGCTAAGCGGGTTCACCCATCGACCGAGGTGGGTTTGCCCAAAGCTAAGGGGAAGGTTAAAAAGAGAAAGAAAAAGGAGACAAGAGGAAAAAGATTGGGAAAAAACAGGCAATAGATGGGCTAGAAGAGGGGGAGAGGAAAAATTAGTAAAACGATATCCCGGGGTCGAGAGAGAGAAATGAAAAAGAGATAAAAAGACAAGAGGACTAACATGTGGGGGTGTTATGGATGTAGAGTTTTGACTCATTGCGAATACATGAGAGGCATTCAGAGGTTTTGGCAGTGACAATGGTGGCCATGACCAAAGCGGATCACCAGCCTCTGGCATAGGCGAGATTGCTACACTTATTAGGGTACCCTACAATTAGAGCGCATCCAGTGATGCTGACAGTGTTGATAGAGCGGTGGAGTTTGGAGACATCTTCTTTCCATCTCCCGACAGAGGATATGATGGTGACACTGGAGGATGTATGGAGGATACTAAAGCTACCCATAACAGGCCTCCTAGTGAGTGCAACGACATCCACAGGGGTGGAGATGGATCATACCATGTGGGTGTTGTTTGGATGAGATGACCTGCCTATGCAAAGGGGGAGATTGGATGTGGATCGATGCCTAGCATTAGGGGTGCCACCATTACCACTATACCTATGTGGGTTGATTATTAGATTGTTGCTACCAGACCAGAGTAGGCGCTTCTATAGCCTGAGGTTTATGGAAATGATTTGACATATCATCGAGGGTAGAGAGGGGCAATTCGCATGGGGTACATGCATACTAGCACAACTTTACAGAGACATGCATGTCATCTGTTACTGAGAGGCGCTTAGTGTGACACATGTGACATTGCAAGTATGGGCCTAAGAACACATCAATGTTGCTAGGCCAGGAGTGGTGAGAGCAAGATGGGAGGATGAGACAACACCAGTAGCTTGGTGGTATGGGCAAGATGAGGGATGGGTTTGGCACTATGAGGGCCTTGGGGATTTAGACGGATGGAGGAGGACATTGGATGAATTGTGGGAGGAGCATATAGTGTGGAGGTCGTATATGACATGGCAGTTTATGAGATGGAGGGAGGATGAGGGGAGACATCGAGGCTACTTCAGCACCAGATGCTTTATAGTTGGGAGGGAGCCCTACATAGTGGAGGCACATAGGCCAGACAAAGTGGCTAGACAGTTTGAGGTTGTATAGGATATTATGCGTGAACTAGACATGTTTCAGTGGATCTCACAAGAGTAGCCATGGGGAGAGCCGATTTCACTGAGGTTTGCTAGAGATCACTAGTAGACATTGCAGTTGGTACCCTACTTGGGTAGGACCTGGGGAGAGATAGAGGCAAGAGTGACCGTGCGATACGTCGGGTGGCGTAGACATCACCTACCTCAACAAATTACTCTAGAAGAGCCAATTGTGGGGGCCCTAGGGTTTGGATCAAAGGATGAGTGATGATTGGTAGGTTAGAGGAGAGGGAGGAGGGAATAGCAGAGGAGAGGACAGGAGGCAGTTGGGGTAGCAGGGTAGCAGGAGGATGCAGGGGCTATAGGACAGTAGGATAGAGGATAGGGTGAGGCCGAGGCCGCAGGGCAGCCGAAGAGGATGAGGGGGAGATAACAAAGGAGGGATAGAGTGAAGATCAAGGTAGAGGAGGTAGGGATATCAGGGTAGTAGGGAGATGGGAGAAGGCAGGAGGCAACTGGAGCAACCAGAGCAGCAGGAGAGAGGATAGATGGTGGTTGGGGACGTAGAGCAACAAAAAAGGGTGAGGAGACCACGAAGGAGTGCCAAGGTGGAGATCAGAGCGAGTAGGAGCCTAATGAGCCAGAGATGGAGATGGGGGAGGAGAGAGATGATCCTAAGGGGGAGGTGAGGGTCGTAGGATAGCAAATGAGGGTGGGGAGGAGGGGAAAGCTAAGGAGAGTTCAGGTGGCGATCAGGGTTGAGCAGGAGTATGAGCCACGGGAGGATGCTATGGATGTGGGCATTCTTGTGGTGGAGTCATTGGTGACGATACCATATGTACCACCTAAGGACTCATTTGTATTGTTGAGGGGGGCCTAGGCAAGGTTACAGATGATAGACTAGAGGCTGAGGGTTGCAGAGGCTGAGGTGTGCAAACTTGGGGCTGAGGAGAGTAGGCTTCAGGCAGAGGTAGCCAGGTTACAGGCCAAGGGACAGAGGGATTATGACTTCATTGTTGACCTCCTGACCTCACAAGTATGGGATTTGGAGAGGGAGAGAGATTACCTGTGAGCAGAGGTATAGGGAGTACGTAGTGAACTGGCTGGGGTGACCTGGGATCATGACAGACTAGAGGCAGTGATGACTATATCACAATCCAGGGGATAGCAGGAGCCCGGAGGGGTAGCAGATCAAGTACCAACAGAGGGTCGGTAGCAGGCCAAGAGGGAGATGGAGGAGTTGAGGGTACAAGTGATAGAGCTGCAAAGGGAGATGGAGGAGTTGAGGGTATAGGTGATAGGGCTACAGAGGGAGAGGACTAAGCTCTAGGATAGGGTGTTCGTGGCAGAGATAGTACTTGGGGATGTGAGGTCAAGGGCAGAGACAGCAAAGGCCCGATTAGAAATTGTGTAGAGAGAGAGGGACATGGGTCATGTAGAGGTGCAAGCCCTTCGAGGTGAGAGAGATAGAGCATAGACACAGGTACAAGTGATGTAGGGGGAGAGGGATGTTTCACGGGCACAGGCTCAGGCTATGGAGGGGGAGAGGGATGTTGCATGGGCACAGATAGTGACACTGTAGAGTGGTAGTGGTGGGACAAGGGTAGAGGTATAGAGACTACAAAGAGAGAGGGATATCATAGAGGCACAAGTAGTGGCTACAAAGGAGGATAGAGATAGAGTGAGAGATCGACTACAGGCGAAGATTGATCAGTTAAGGATGGCTTGGGAGGCGTGGGCACAGGAGAGAGTCATCTGTGGAGATCAAGACAGATATAGACATGAGCAAAATGTAGCCAAGTATTAGGTTGTGGAGAGAGATGAGTATATGAGGGAGGCATCTTTCTGGATGTGTGCTTATTAGCATGCAGTTCAAGATCTGGCACAACGCATGTTTCATTATGCCCGACAGGCTCCTTAGATGCCTGCGCCCTCCCAGTCACTAAGGACACAGACCCAAGGATACAGTGACTCTCAGGTGACCCTCCCTCATAGAGGGTCGGTGCTCGACTCTCCACAAAGGTCAGACATGGGAAGCTCTTTTGGTAGATGAAAGGATACCAGATTTTGACAGGTGCAGGGTAGGTGGACAGTACAGAGTAGCAGTGGTTACATTTGATTCAGATCCTTGTACTTGTACTTTATTTTTTTGATTATGATGTATATGATGGGTATGTATTTTGATGATATTGATGGACATAATTATGGACTATGTGATGGACATTTGATTTTGATATTTATATGATATGCGATAGCCCTAATTGACACCATGTTATGTATATGATGGATGATTCTATTTATGCATATGTGTATGTTTATGATTTTATGATGGGTGATCATGATGATGTAATACATGTACATGTTTATGATGTTATATATGGATGCAACTAACGTGTGTAATGCAGGATGTGATGCATGTTTTATGGTTGTATCTATGATGGATATGGACCTAACAATTTGTGATGCAGGTGAAGATGCATGTAATATGTTAATGATATAAACTAATAGGGAATGTATGGATATAAAAATGAATCTCAGATGCTTAGAATAAGCAAACATCATTAATCTAAACAACTTAATATGCAATGAACCTATAATGCAACATGCAATGAACATAAGTGTCAACAAGGACTTGCATGGGAATGTGGGTAGATGGTGTGAAACTGCACCTATCAAAAACCATTAATATCCTGAGAAGAATGGAAAAGTGAAGGTGAATATTTGCACAACCAAAATTAGAGGTTAATGGATAGGGATGAATGCAATGCAATGGAATTGATTATGAAATGAAATCCTAATGTAATTTTCCATCTTCAGAACACTAATTTTTGCTATAGCATAAGACACTAGGTGCCGGAGTATATGAAACCAAGGCAAGTTAGCGTCTAACGCATAAAACAAACACAGCAGACAAGAAGGTTATCCCAACACCCCAAAGCGACAAAGACTTTGGTCGAGCCAGGCATTGGGATAACCACAAGCACAAAGGGATGCCCTAGCATAACACAAGCCCTCGAGGATTTTGGTGGGTACTACATGGGACAACCTAGAAGACAGCAACAAAGCAAGAAAAATGAAGATATGCCCCTAGGTTAACCAGTCAAAACACACCATAATATGATAGATCATGCTGGCCTTGACAAGTTATGATAGGGAGCTCAAATGATAAATGAAAGTCAAAAGCATCAAAAGATTGCAATCAATTTCAAAACGTCATTTTCCATAGGATTGAGAGGATGGATGGGTGGGATGAGGTCTATTAGGAAGGATGCATCCTGTTGAGACCAAAGATGGATACTAGACTAAAAGATCGATAAATGATACAGGAAATTTTGGAAGTGATTAAATCTCATGAAATGAGTGGATCTCATTTTTGAAGAACCAACTAGATAAGGACATACTTGACAATAAGACACAAGACGCGAGACACAAGACTAACACACCCTAATGACCTAAGAGCTCGAGGGTCAATAAAAGATTAGCCTTGCCTATGTGAAAGCATAGATCCCTCATAGTTCAAGAAAAGACTATGGATAAAAGAGGAAAGAGGACTGATGGAGACGAGCATTGGAAAACGAGGACAAGAACTGACCAAAAACAAAGCCTCAGGGGTGGATCAAATGATCGACTTGTTGGCATATGGTTTTGAGAGATGATTTATGGCTTCTAGTGTTGTCATTGATGGCAATTGAAGTCATCCCCATGGTCCACAGATCTCTATTCAGTCATACTGGCAGATGAAGTGGAATACTATGTATTACCGGCAGATTACTTGTGGAACAGGGTATTTGGTCAGATAGCTTCACCAAATCATTGTTTTTTGTTGTGGATCTCTGGAACTCATTGTTGAGCACATGGATCATCTTATCACTAAGTTTTGTGGTGTTGCATTAGTTGCTATATGATTTTGGAAGTCTTGTAGGACATTTTCTGTCTATTTGCTTGATAGAGCCGACTCAGTGTAAGTAGTGCATTGTGGATGTATAAAGTGAACTTATTTAAGTTGTTTTCAAATTCAAATGTTTAATTATTGGTCCTAGCTATTGTCTAGCTAACTCCTTTGGATACACATCAAAATTGTTCATGATTTGGGCTGACAAGTTGCAAATATTATTAAGTTTTGTTGAGCCGACCTATGGTGATTAAATCCTTAGTCACAGATATATTTAGATGATCGAATATATCATTGTAAGTGATGAAGAAGGTGTATGTGTGTATTTTTTGAATGTCTAAGGAGTTTTTGAGCGATACTATGTGCAATTTCACTTGCGCATAAATATTTTTTGTGTGAACTTGAGCAGAATAAGGCAGAAGTTCGATATTAGTCATCAGGACAAAAGTTCATCATCAAAGTTTAACCAGAACTGTAATCTAGCATTTGTAGATGCTATATATTCAGTTCATTCTCTTTTGGATCTATTCCAAACTATTGTAAGGGCAGTGAGTCCATCTTTGAGCAGTGAGCCTAAATGCAAGTGCATTCCCATTTTGTAATATTTTTTTTTAGTATACTCAGAACTTATTGTGGATAGGCCATCCACCGTGGTTTTTCCCCTAACAGGGTTTCCACGCAAAAATCCTTGTGTTATGGTTGTGTGGTTTCTTGCTTTTATTTTCTACATATTGATTTTAACTAAATGTTTTAAGTGGATTAAATATCAAAATAAAAGGATTATTTTTGCAGAACATTGATTCACCCCCCCTCTCAATGTTGCTTGTTTCCAACAATTGGTATCAGAGTTGGTTCCTTGAAAGAAGTCTACTAGCTTGGAGAGATCTTCAAAAGTGTTCTCAATGGATACAAGTAGTCTTCAGCAGCAACTCATGGTGGCCTTGGATGATCTTGACCAGTCAAAATCTAAGATCCAAGAATTGCAAGAAAATCTTGAAAATGTTGAAAAATTCATCCAGTCATTGAAAGACAAGATCAATGAATCAAGGGAGAAAAGAAAGGAATTATGTGGTCAACTTAAGTAGAAGAGAAAAACCAGTGAAGATGAACAACTCAGTCAAGCCCTAAAAGAGAAAATAGAAGAATGTGAAAAGTTTGCCCAAGAGAATGTTGCTTTGAAGTGTGAGACGGAATCCATCATGATGAAGATGACCAAGGAGTTTGAGGACAGAAAGAAGAATGAAGAAAAGCTTGCACAATACTTAAAAGAAAAGTTTGAACAATGCAGTCGACTAGAAAATGAATTAGAGCAATCCAAGAACAATGAAGAGGAGCTTGAAAAATAGCTTGATGATCTCAAAGATGAACTTGCTACTGCAAATGAGTTCAAGGAGAAATTCAAAGCAAGTTTAGCCAAACTTGATGAATTAATCAAGAGACAAAGAACTGATTGTGACAGACGAGGTCTTGGATATGAAGAAGGAGAAAGCTCCAAATCTGGACAAAGAAGCTTTGGACAGAGGACTTCAGAACAAGGAAAATTCAGAAAAGGAAACCAAATGAATGGACCCAGAAGGAATCTGGTAAGGCAACCTAATGCTCAAAGATTTAATGGTTATTGTTATACTTGCAACAAATTTGGTCATATGGCTTCTCAGTGTAGGAATAGGGTGAACACAAATAGACCATCATTCTCAAGTCAGTGCTTTAATTGTTATAAATATGGTCATAAGTCAAGTGAATGCAAAATTATGACATATAACCCTCATAAAAATGTCAGATGTTATGCATGCAATAGATTTCGACATATTGCTAACCTATGTAGATCAAGACAAAATTAGTGAAACTGTTGGCCTAGACACATAAGTGTTGTGTGCTATAGCTGCAACAAATTTGGTCACACTTCTAGATTATGTTGGAACAAAAGAGGTCTGGTAAGACAGAACATGCAACGGATGTCAAGGGAAAAGGAAAAAACACTACTGATGAGATCAAGAAGCAGATGCAGAAGAAATGGGTGAAGAAGAATCCTTCTACAGAAGGAAATGGATCGACACCAGAAGTCACTTATGGTAATACCTCTAGAAATTAACTTTAGCTCTCTAGCTTAGGGGGGGTTGTCAAGAAAAATTACTAAACCCCCTACAAGTGATTGATACTAGAATCCGAATGAGTCCAATAAGAAATTGAATATTCTTCAGAAATTGTGAAATGAATCTAAGGAATCAATGGAGAATATTTTAGATCCACACAAGAATTATCTACCCTAGAATATAAAAGATAGAGAACCAGTTGAATTAGGGAAAGGGAATTTATTACAAAAGTAAGGAGTTAGGTTTGATGACAATAAAAGAACAGTTTGCACTTGTATTTTGCATTGCATTCAGATGAAAGAAGTTTGGAGTGCTCTGAGGTGATCTTTGCAAAATTGAGAAGGGATCCAAGCAAAGAGGAGAATCTGCGATCAGTTTCTATTTTCGCCCTCGAAAGGTATTTATTGCAAAACCTATGAATTTTTCTACTCGCAATTATGTCTACCCCTCTTATAGTTGAAGTCAAGGATAGGCCACGACGAAAATTCAAATGGAATCCTTATAAGTCTGTAGACACAGAACCCCTAGGTGCATTTTCATCGATGTCGTACGATTTTTTGTATATTGAAGATAGTAGGGCATATGTGCATGCTAATATTAAGGATTTGGGTAGTTCACAGCTATTAGAATTGTATTCTAATCACATAGTTCAAGAGGATTTCTCTGTGAAACCTGAATTCAAAACCCTAGTAGACAAGAAATTTGTGCAATTCACGAAGTTTCCTATATTTGAGGAGGATGAGTGGGTTCGATACATACTAAGTCTTGTGCATGATGAATTCATGTGGCTGCAAGTGCCATTCAAAATTACCAAGGAATCTATTTGTGCAATTACAGGCTTAAATTCCTTCGATAGACTTCCAATATTGAAGTCGATAAAGAATGATGTGGTTACTAAAGTGACTAGCTCACATTGGGATAGAAGGGCAATGACTATAGATCATATTACCGAGGTTGATGTAAAATTTACATCTATGGTTATAGGGTACGAGCTTTACAACTCGAGTCGGGAAAATTTAGTATTTGTCATTGCCATCTATACAACATATGAAATGATCAAACAAAATGCAGATTATGATCTATGTGAATTACTCAGAGGTCAACTATTGGAGAACTTGAAGAAGATCAAGAAGGACAAGAATAATTTATTCAAGTTTGAAAACTTGTTAATCTGCCTGTATTTCTACTTCTCAGGTGAGGTCCTCAGAATTGGTAAAGTCCAATGGTGAAATGATATTTCGGTAGCCATTCAAATCTGGGATATGCTATGTAGTCTTGGTGATCGGAAAACCCACAACACAATCCTATGGGGTCATTTTAAAATCTTTTAAAATTAGATGCATGCTAGAGAGAGAAGTCCTGAAGCCTTAGTGGAACAAGTATAAAATCTCTATATGCTTCATGGTAGACATTAACCAATGTCATATTGAAGCAGTTGATCCTAGAGCTGTTTGGATCGTGCCTATGGGCTATGAAGTGGATGGAAACATTCTGAGGATGTACGTAGAACACTTTCTAAATTCACCACTTGATCAAAATGAAGAAAGATTTGGTACTTATGCAGAGAAAAGCTTACAAGTTCACTCAGATTTGAGAAAGCCCATGTTTGTCAGAAAGGTAAGAAAGGAGACATAAATCTTTGCAGAGATAATGGGCCTTCTAGTTGAAAAACTAAAAGAAGTAAGGAGACAAAGAGATGAAGTTGAAGCAGTCGAAAAGAAGGAAAAGGCGACATCAACTGGTCCAGGAACATCTTCTACTAGAACAACCAGGAGTTCCCCTACAGCACAGCCAAATCAAGCCGAAGCCTCCGGAAGAAGATAGAAGAATAAAATCTCAAGAACTTACAAAGTTGTATTCGCAAATGAAGAAGAAGAAATAGACACAGAAGAAATAGTTAGAGAGATAAAGGCTATTGGGACTCATGTTGTCAAACTTAACAAGAGAAAGCCTTCCAAAAAAATTGAACAAGCAAAGAAGAAGCCCAAAGTCAACAAGCCCGATATGTATGTGGAGGAAGTTGAGAATGCAGCAATAGAAGACAAAAAAACTCATGCCACTTTGTGACCTATATGAGACTTTTGATGAATCCTGTAAGAAAATTCTTGAAGAAGCTATAGTCAAGCACTTAAATGTTTTCAATAAAACTCTAGTTGAAATCACGTCTAGCTTGCCTACAAGCCTATATGAAGCATTGGAATCTAGGAGAGAGAATGCCAGAACTGAGGAAGAAAACTTGAGGAAAAGAGTTATTGTTGACTTGTGCCCATAAATGGGAATTAAAGAAATGGATTTACTTCTTAAAAGAGCTAAAAAGGATTTTAGAAGCAATTCAAGAATAAACAAACTCATGATTGGTGACACCGATGTTTTTATCAGTGAGACTAAGACAATTTTGGAAGAGTACTTGTCAAAGGAAAAGGTAAATATTGAGGAGGTCAATATTGAACATGTTGTAGGTCATGAGGAAGTGAATGTGGAGGTGAATAAGTTAGAAGAAGGAAATGTGTATGAGGAAAACATGAATGTATCTAATCCTGTAGCTTTTGAGGATACTCTGACTTCCCCCAATGTTGAAAACACTAAGAAACCTATGGTGACTAAAGTCCAAATTGAAGTGATTGTTGAAGAGAAAGGAGTGCTTGATGAAGAAAGGGAATTACCAAAAGTCATTTCAGAAGCTCAATCTAAGATTGTTAAGGGAAAGAATTAGGAGTTCAATCCATACAAGGAAAAAGTATCCCTATTGGAGCAGTAGGTAGAATCAGATCCTGAGTTGGACGAAAATGCAATCAACTTTTCCACTTTTTCCCCAATCCAGATGCTGAAAGTTGCCAAAATAGCTCAAGATAAAGCCAATGAGAAAATATTGAAATCTCACATTGAAGATAGTGAACTATTGAAACTCGCTTCTGGAGCTCTATAGAAATTGATGCCTACCCATGTTATGGAACCAGCAAGTTCCTCCTCCGATCAGTTGAAAAAGTTAATAAGCTCTGTGGATTCTCATTTCAAATCTTTTGAGACATCAGCTCTAGTTAAAGTGCAGAAGGAGTTCAAAGAGAAGAGAGTTAATAGCCTAAAGGAATTGATTGCTAAAGACAAAAATCTGTTAGGCTCTTGCATAAAGAATGTTCAAGGTGTTATAATTGGAGGTAAAGTGTACAAGTCTTGTCTAATTCTGTTAAAATTTACTGGAGCAAATGAGAAGCAGGTGAAAGATATTGAGCAGTAGTTGGTTACTATTTCCAACACATTTGACCCATTAACCGGCAGTGTTTGTCATCAAGAAAGTTAGGTAATATCTTTGCTCAACCAAATGAAGAATCTAAAGATTGAAAATGAAAGGATTATTGGTAGAGTCAGTGAACTCAGGGGGCTAATAAGTCCAAAAATTGAGATGTTAGTGAATGCTCTGAAAGAAGCTGAAGGTGTTGTGACCGCTCCTGATCTGGTAAATCTTGAAGGTGTAGAAACTTTGGCATATCTTCTTTGTGGTCACATTAGTATTTTAGAGAGTCTGAAAAGCATGTGGGACTCAAACTTAAGTGGATTGAAGGATGTCTTTGAAGATGTCTTCAAATTTTTGTAAGTCTTTGGATATGTTTATACAGTTTTGCAAATTTTGGGTACCCCAATTTTGTCATTGATGTCAAAGGGGGAGAGAGTGAAGTGAAAAATGCCTTGATATTCTTAGGAGGGGCAGTATTTTAAATTTTGGCAGTATTCTTATCAGTCTCGACACTTAGTCATTTTTCTCTAAGTGTTGCCATCAATGCCAAAGGGGGAGACTGTTGGCATATGGTTTTGAGAGATGGTTTATGGCTTCTAGTGTTTTCATTGATGGTAACTAAAGTCATCCCCATGGTCCACAGATCTTTATCCAGTCATGCCAGTAGATGAAGTGGAATACTATGTATTACCGACATATTACTTGTGGAATAGGGTATCTGGTTAGATAGCTTCACTAGATCATTGTTTTGTGTTGTGGATCTTTGGAACTGCTTGTTGAGCACGTGGATCATCTTATCATTGAGTTTTGTGGTGCTGCATTAGTTTCTATACGAGTTTGGAGGTCTGGTAGGACATTTTTTGTCTATTTGCTTAATAGAGTTGACTCAGTGTAAGTAGTGCGTTGTGGATGCATAAAGTGAACTTATTTAAGTTGTTTTCAAATTCAAATGTTTAATTATTGGTCCTAGCTATTGTCTATCCGACTTGTTTGGATACGCATCAAAATTGTTCATGATTTGGGCCGACAAGTTGCAAATATTATTAAGTTTTGTTGATCTGACCTATGGCGATTAAATCCTTAGTCGTGGATAAATTTAGATGATCAAATATATCATTGTAAGTGATAAAGAAGGTGTATGTGTGTATGTTGTGAATGTCTAAGTTGTGTTTCACTGATATCATGCACAGTTTCACTTGCACATCAAGTTTTGTGTGCGAACTTGAGCAGAACAGCACAGAAGTTTGGTATCAGTCATCAGGACAGAATTTCATCATCAAAGCTTAACTAGAACTGGAATCCAGCATTGGTAGATGCTATATATTCAGTTCACTCTCTTTTGGATCTATGCCAAACTATTGTAAGGGCAGTGAGTCCATCTTTGAGTAGTGAGCTCAGGCAGTGAGCCTAAATGCAAGTGTATTCCCATTTTGTAATATTTCTTTTGAGTATACTCAGAACTTATTGTGGATAGGCCAACCACTGTAGTTTTTCCCCTAATAGCATTTCCACACAAAAATCCTTGTGTTATGGTTGTGTGGTTTCTTGCTTTTAGATTCTACATATTGATTTTAATTAAATGTTTTAAGTGGATTAAAGATCTGAATAAAAGGATTATTTTTTGCAAAACACTGATTCACCCCCCTCTTAGTGTTGATTGTTTCCAACATGACCTTGCCTACATGAAAGCGCAAGGGCAATGTAGTTTGAAAAGGACAAAAGATAGACTGAGGACAAGAGTGAAAAGGGGACAATGAAGACCATGAGGGGTGGCCACAATGGGATGGACAAAATTCCTCGAGGGTAGATCAACCGATTAGCCTTGCCTACGTGAAAGTACAGAGGCAACGTATTTCGACAAAGACTAAAAAGACCAATAGGACAAGATGGGAACTAGATGAAAACTGACATGATGAAGGACCCTAGATGAGAGCGAAGGACCAACGAAACGACAAGATAGACAACACAAGATTGGATTGGGATAAAAGCTCAGGATGATAGATAGCAGATGAAGCTTGTCCAATGCTCAACCAAAATATACCAAGCGATGGGATGACAGGTGTGAATGGAAGATGTGGGGTCGGGATGGATGGAAGCATGAAGTAACTATGATGCAAGGTAGATAATGATTAAGCCCTCTACCGATGGTGCCTATGACCAGGTTTTCACCAAATGTACTTATCCAAGGCACCACCAAGGGTATTTTTCACCATAGGATGAATTATTTCTCTTTACTATTTTTGAATTTTTTTGATTTTTCAATTTTTGATTTTGATTTTTAACATTTTTTTACTTTTTTATATTTTTTTGGATTTTTTGCAGGAGAGGATACCCCAGCTGATTAGTGTAGAACCTCTTTAGGTGCATAATGTTAATAGGCTCCTCTAGGGGTTCTCCTTTAGGTGTTGCAAGTCTGTAGGCCCCTGATCCATATTTTGTGGTGATGACATAAGGACCAAGCCAATTCTCTTCAAATTTACCCTTCTTTTCTCGGTCTTATTCTATGCGCTGATTTTCCTTGAGGACTAGATTACCAACATTGAACTGATGAGGACAAACCTTCTTGTTGTAGCTTCTTTTCAGGTGATTCTGATAGGCTTGAAGGTGGTCATATGCTTTGATTTGTCTTTCATCTAAGATTTCTAGTTGGTTGAGCCTTGCAACTCGCGCGTCTTCATCACTGATAAGATCTTCAAGGAGATTCTCAGTGAGGGAATTTCTACCTCAATCAGCAAGATGGCTTCAACACCATAGATGAGAGAATATGGAGTGGCATCAGTAGGGGTGCAGATGGAAGTTCTATATGCCCAAAGGGTGAGATGAATGTGAAGGTGCCAATCTCGACCAGTACTGTTGACCACCTTTTTAAGGATTCTGATGAGGGTTATGTTGGTGGCTTCCGCCTAACCATTACCCTGGGGGTAATAAGGTGTGGACCAATGATGTTGGATATGGAAGGTATCACAAAGGTGTTTCATAGCTTGGTTTTTGAAATGCTTTCCATTGTCAGAGATGATGGTTGATGGTATTCCATATCTGTAGAGAATATGGAAGAGGATAAACTTGGAAATTTGAGTACTTGTGATTTGTGAGAGTGGCATTGCTTCCACCCACTTGGTGAAGTACTTAGTTGCAGTGATAATGAAGGTATGTCCATTAGAGGATGGGGGATAGATCTTGTCTATTAGGTTGAAACCCCACTAAGTGAAGGGCCATGGTGCAACAAGAGGTTGTAGATCTTGTGCTTGAGCATGTATCAGATTGGCATGTTGCTAACAAGGGACGCACTTTTTGACGAACTCACAGGAATCATGTTCTAATGTGGGCCAATAGTAGTCTGCTCAAAGAATTCTCTTAGCCAGGGCCATGTCATTTGAGTGGGCCCCACATACACCACTATGTACCTCCATTAATGCAATATGGGATTCAATCTCATTTAGACACCAGAGGAGGGTTCCATCATACCCACATCGTTAAAGAGTATCACCTGTGATGGTGTAACAGGACGTACATTAGATGAAGGATTTTCTTTGGTTATGTGTTAGATCGGAAGGTAGGATGTTATCGTGAAGATAAGTATAGATATCATGATACAAGGGGGACGTGGGACCTACAATGTCACACACAATCTCACTTTCAGGGATATCATATGTCAGGATTAAGAGTTGTTCAATGAGGAACTCACACTTTGTTTTATCTTTGGGCATGTCAATCAAGGAACCAATGGTAGCCATGGCATCTGCTGCTTTGTTCTGGACTCTTGGAATTTGATCAAAATGATGGAAGTGAAAGACTTCTTGAAGTCGTCTACCATGTGTTTATAAGGAAGTAGTTTATCATCTTTTGTGAGAAATTCGTCATTTACCTATTTGATGGCTAATTGAGAATCACCAAAGACTCTAAAGTGTGTGATATGCCACTGAATTGCAATTCTAAGGCCAATAAGAAGGGCTTCATATTCAGCTATATTGTTTGTGCACAGGAAGGCTAATATGAATGACTTTGGTATATAATCTCCTTGAGGGGTGATGAGAAAAATTCCTACCCCTGATCCATTGTGTATGTATGACCCATCGAAGTATAGTGTCCACATGGCCACTTCTGTCACTATAAAGACTCCTTCATCAGGAAATTTTGTGGTCAAAGGATAGGCATCTACAAGGGGGGCATCTATCAATTGATCAGCAATTACCTGTCCTTTAATAGCTTTATGATCTACCTATTCTATATCAAATTCACTCAGAAGCATGACCCACTTAGCCATGTGACTAGTTAGAATTGTTCTTGATAACAGGTATTTAAGTGGATCAACCTTGGATATGAGCTTTATGGGATGACTGAGCATGTAATGTTGGAGCTTTTGTGAACTGAAAACCACGACTAAGTAAGCTTTTTCCATTGGAAAATAGTTGAGTTCATATCCTACGAGGGTCTGACTAATGTAATGTATTGCTCTTTCTTTTAATGATTCATCATGTTGTGCCAGCAATGCCCCTAGTGCCACTGAAGTAGTAGAAATATACAACAGGAGTGGCTTACCAGGGATTGGTGACATAAGGATTGGTGGGTGAGCCAAATAGTCTTTAATCTGATCAAAGTCGAGTTGACACTATTGATTCCATTTAAAAGTGGTATCTTTCTTTAGTAGATAAGTGAATGGCTGACACTTGGCTAAATGAGCAATGAACCACTGAATGGATTGTAACTTACCCTATAGGCTTCTTAACTATTTGATGTTGCGTGGTGGGGGCATATCCATGATTGCTTTAACCTTTGTTGGATCAACTTTGATTCCTCTGTGAGAGATAATGAAACCCAACAGTTTTCTTGACGTGACTCCAAAGACACATTTCTTTGGATTTAACCTTAGCATGTACTGCTTCAGACATTCAAAGATCTTGAGGACTACGGGGTGTTCTTCCCTTGTTCTTGATTTTCCTAGTAGATCATCAACATAAACTTCCATTATTATATGAATGAGGTCGTGGAAGATTACAATCATTGCTTGTTGATAGGTTTCCCCCACATTCCGTAGACCAAGGGGCATGACATTATAGTAGAACATTCCCCATGGTGTAGTGAAAGTTGTTTTATGTTGGTCTTCAAGTGCTATCCTAATCTGATTGTATCCAGAGAAGTCATCCATGAGGGAAAGCATCTCGTGCCCAGTAGTGAGGTCAACCAACATGGTGATGTTTGGCAATGGAAAATCATCTTTAGGGCAAGCCTTGTTGAGGTCACGGAAGTCTGTGCAAACTCTAATAGTGCCATTTGGTTGAGCTATAAGCACTACGTTTGAGATCCAGTTTGAGTAGTCAATGGGCCTTATGAATCCAGTGTCCAATAGCTTCTCCAATTCCTTCTTAACCAGTAGAGCTACTTGGGGGTGCATTTTTTGAAGCTTTTGTTTGATAGGTTTGGCATCAGGATGCACATCCAGGTGATGTACTACTAAAGTAGGATCAAGGCCTGACATGTTTGAATATGTCCATGTGAAGTTGATGATTCCCTCCTTGAGAAGCTTGGTGATGGTAGAATATTCTTCTTCTGACAGTGCCTTGGCCACATAAGTGATTTTGGGATCCTCTTCAATTCCTAAATTTATTTATCGAGTTTCCTCTATTAGGATGGATGATCATTCAAAGAGACGAGTTCCTACAAGGGGAAGATGAACATCCCCATCTTCTAATGCCTCATCGAGGTTTTTGCTATTAGATACACCCTTTGTTTTTACTTTTTCTAGGTCAAGAAGTGCCTCAAGGAGGTTTTCACTAGGTGACATTTTTTATTTTGTTTATTTTTACTTTTTTGGTTAGGTTATTCATCTTCCCCCAATCCCACAAGATGTACGTATTGATCCATTGTGGAAAGGTATCGATAGGTGCACTACCATGTAGGTCCAAATCTATGAGTTTAGGATGTTTAAGAGATAGGATAATGGTGCAGATGTGTAAGTAGTCGAACATGGAAGAGAGTTTGGTGTGATCTACATCATCATATGCGTGTATGATGGATACCTCCTCTAGTATGTCTTCAAGGAGACCGTTACTCTCACTGATGTTATTAGAGGCACTAGATGATGCTATAGGTCCCTTTTGTTTTGTGCCATGACCCAAGCCTAAATATCTTGGTCTTATTGTAGCCTCAATATGGTTTTCCCTCCTTGCTCTTCAGCGCCAAGGCCTTCCCCCTGATAATTATACTTTTTCACAAAATTAGAGGGCCAAGGATAATTCTCCTGGAAATATTCTTTCAAAGGAGGGGAGGGATCAGGTTCCTCACAATAAACCCATTGGCTTATGTCATCTTCTGGTGCATCTTGTCTTAACCCAGGAGAGCGGAAGGTGTTGGATCCCACATTCAAAACATTAAAGGTGATGGTCTTGTCTTCTGGTTTTGGTGGACTGTGATGGTTGACCATATGTGTGTTGTGAGGGTGGAATAGTTGTCACGTTCAAAGATGTAGGCATCTTATATTCACCACATCCCTTGTCAATGATATGGACTTTAGTGAGAGTGGAATCAGATGTGGATGATGGAGTAGATGAAATGGTGGCTAATGTGGTGGTAGATGATTGGGATGATGATCTCTGTGGTGGTCCCATTTCCATGCTTGGACAATAGTGGGAATGAGGAAAAGAAGCTTCTAATGCGTGGCAATATTCAAATGGTTTGGGATCTGCGTGAATGGTGACTTCTACCCCATTGAATGAGAATTTTAGGCATTGATGATATGTGGATGGAACGACCTACATGGTGTGAATCCATGGACGGCTGAGGAGGAGGTTGTAGGGAAATTCTAGATCAAGGACATGACATGTGTTATATTGCACAACTGGACCAACCTGAATTGGAAGACATATTGTACCTTCATAATCACATTCTGCATTATCATACACCTTGATTGTGATGACCTGAATGTTTAAATCAACATGGGTGTATCCAACCTATTTTATGAATTTCAATGTACAAAGGTTTAGGGCGGAACTATTATCTACCAAAGCCATTTTTACTTTGTGACGGTTTACTAGGACCTCTAGATGAAAGGGACGATTATGATTGGATTCAATGCAAGGCATGTCATTTTAGCTGAAACCCAGTTGATAGGTGGCAGAGAGGTGCCCTACCAATGCTTGAAATTGTGTAGGGTCTATGTCATTAGGAACTTGGGTGTCTCGTAAGGCCTTATTTAGGATTTCTTGGTGTGTGGGGGAAGACTTAAGAAAATCTAAGATGGATATCTATGTTGAGGTCTTTCTGAGATGGTCAAGGATGTTGTACTGAGAGTTCACAGGCTGTGGTTGGGTGGATGCGGAGGCTCCAGGGACTGTGATACGAGTTTGACATGTGGTAACAACACATTGAGGATCCTTTCCTTTTACACATATCATGGATACAAGTGGTTCCACTTGTTTGATGTGCATAATGAGGCCTTCATAGTTAAGTGGCACATTTTTATAGTTGATGTTATTGGTGTTGTTATTCTGATTATTGTTATTGCTAGGCCCAAGGTTTGAATTTGACATGTTAAGACCTTGGTTATGATTAGGGAAAGCATTTTGGTATATTTGCAATTGAGCATTGGATTATGGTGTCATGTTGGCATCCACATGTATGTCACCCTAGTCTATAAGATCCTAGATGTACATTTTTAGACATTGACACGTATTCAACGTATGCCCTTTAACTTTGTGGAACTCACAATATTCATTTTCTTTGAACCAGTTCGGTTTAGGCTTGGATTTTTCAAGGGGCTTAGTCACAAGATACATAATTGGCTTGCAAGAGTCTATTGAACACAGCACTTAGGGGTTCTCCTAATGTAGTAAACTAACGTTTGTTACCCCCTTGGTTATTTTGATTGGATTGTTGGCTGGGACAAGGTGCCCCCTATGGAATTGTTATAGCATGAGGATTTGATAGTTGTGGAGGATGATATTGTTGATTCTAGGAAGCATTGGCCACTTGGATGTGTTTGGTGTCAGTGACACCATCATTGACGACATTTTTTTTTGTTCCACTATCAAGGCTTGTCTTCAGATGACTTCTCTTTATCAAGATTGAATATTTTGACTAGCCCTTTGGCGATAAGGACCCTCTCAAGAATAGGCCCTTTCTCTAATATGGCTACAAAGGTCATGAAACAATGTAGTCTGAAGTTGTGAGCCATATCTAGATGAGAGTTTTCAATAAACAAGGTGACCATATCATTTTCCCTTAGCAAGGATTTCATGTGACTTGCTAGGGCTCACCATCTTTGAAGATCACTTGCAAAAGTTTCTCCTTCCCACTGCTTTTCTTTCAGGAGGTCTCATGTGTCCATATCCTTCTCCAGGTTAAAGGGGAAGTGGGAGACAAATTCTTTTGAATGTAGTGCAAAGGACTTGATAGATCCTTTCTCAAGACCCATGAACCAATCAAGAGTTATTCCATGTACACTCCTAGGAAACAATCTCATGAGGTAATTGCCATTGTACATGACTTCTTAATAGTGGGCATAGAACTCTTGAAGGTGAGCTTTAGGGTCTTTGGTTCCTTTATACTTATTGAATTTTGGCATTTCAAAATGCTTTGGGAAAGGAACCAATGAGATTGAAGGATAAAACGAATAAGGACAAATATCTTTAAATGTGAAGGATTGTTTATTGGTCCCTACTTGTAAGTCCTTTAACGCAACTTTGACTTCTTTGAGGTCCTTATTGATAGGCGCTGCGGGGGTTGAATTGGATGAACTAGGTTGATTGTACTGAAGATACTGTTGATATGATGAGGAGGTTGTTGGAGTAGCTAGATCATAAGCATGTTGTGGTGTATATGGAGGTGTCGGTTGGTATTGATTGGTGTAAGCAGATTGCAGATTTACGTAAGTTGGATAGGATGATGATAGATTTTGATGGTAAGAAGTGGAAGTCGCTTACTAGTATGATGGTTGTTGTTGATAGTATGAGGTGGATGGGATACCCTGCTGGTATTGCATAGCACCTTGATAGTATGATGACATGGACGCTCCTTGCTGATAAGGCAATTGTTCATAATATGGGGTGTATTGAGCACCTTGTGGTTGTTGTTGCGTGTAGGACATGGATGTGTTACCTTGTTTGTATGAGGGCTATTGATGAACGTAGTAATTATACGCAATGTTGGGTTGTTGCATGATGTATGGAGGTTGTTGTGGATTAGACTGTTGTTGGTATGGGTTCATGTGTGATTGTAAAGGATTGGTGTAGGGAGGTGTTGTGCCCTCAACACACATGCCTCGTTCGAAATGGGGACCCTCTCTTTCCTTTGCTTTGTCGGGTCATTTTGTCATTGCCTCATTTTGTGTGCCCCTTATTTTGGTGTCCCAAGTGGTCATTAAGCCCTAAAGGATTCATCTTAAGTCAACCATATTTCCCCCCTCAAAATTTTCTAAGTCTTAAGCCCTCACGGGGTCTCCTGGCAGTTTTCCTTTGCCTCTCAAAATGACGTCCCTGAGGCCCTGTGGGTCCGCCCATGCGAGACGCCCCTTGCGGATTTCCCTAATGCCTTTGCCATTTTGAATGGCCAACAGACCACATCCATTTGTAGCTCGAGATCCACCTTTTGAATTGTTGTTCCCATCACCAACTCAGCGGCTAACCCACGACTACTGTCCACCCTATAAACTCTGCCCTTCCCATGGCCGCTTTTGAAATCCGACCGTTTCACCAACTTTTGGAGCTATCATACCCACATTAATTAGGCACATTTAATGCACTTAAATCTATGAATACGTGAGCATGAAATGTCATTTTCACCTGACAATTTAATCAAAGTGAGTCAGAGCCACCCTCAAACATCGTCGATGCGCCCGCTAAATAGGTTTGTCAATTCCCTATGTCTGATTGTTGTTGGTTCATCCTCCTTCATCAAATTTTGGAGGGTTTTTTCTGCCACACATCTCGTTTCATATTTTCCTTTGTTTCTTCAAAGTTTGTTAACATTTCTAAGGAAAAACTCAAAGATTACCTAGAACAACCTCTGACGCACAAAACCCACCTTTTTAAAATCAGACAAACCTTAAAAAATCATTAGTAGGAGGCTTCTGGAACTTCATCTCACCATGCTCGTTCTTGGGCCAGGGCTTTCGCTTACCACGAGCCTCCAATCATTCCTCAGCTATGAGCATGCCTTTAAAACTGTTAACTTTCAAGATGGCATTTTCACCTATCGGATCCACCATCGCGGAAATCCCCTTCAACGCAGACATTTTACACCTAATTGAAATTCGCAAGTGACCAAATATAAATCTAGCATCCATCGATCTAGTCAGGTCCACATTTGTGAATTTCCTCTCACAGAATGCCCCTCAGTGTTTGTCATTTCTAACGGCTATCAGACTTCATCCTTCTAACCCGTGAGATCCACTCTAACGACTGCCCATTGAGTTCAAAGTTGTCAAAATCCTAGGGTGCATGCACTTTGTGGGTCTCTACCCATGGACTTCTGTCTATAGGACTCTATCTCGACTCTATTGTTCCTAACGAATGTCGGTGTCTACCCTTCCGCGCCTCCAAACCTGACCTCCCCGGCGTCGTCTTGTCCTCTGAACCTCAAAACCACTGACTCCTTCTTATGGGTTGTCGTGGACGGTTTACCTTTTTTTAACTGTCATCAACTACCGTCCCACTGCATTGCAAATCTTGCACACATCAAGACTATCTAAATTTTCCTCGTGAGTTTCTTTCACCGGGATTCTACCCTAGCATCATCATTGCAAATGGCTAAGAGCCTCTGTCGGCCTATTATACGGAGCCTGATCCTCCCAAAGCTGCCTGACGAATAATGAATGAAGAATAATGCATGTGCCTGTTGCGTGTTGATATTATGGATGCACAGCCCCTAAAGCTCCGAAATCTTCAATAAAGGACTTTAGCCATGAAAGATAATCAACCACAAGGAGAAGTGTTGCAACTATGGAATGTTGATTAAAGACTCTATATTGATAATATGATATGATTGATATTGATTGATATGTTACAAATGAAAAATTTGTCTGATTATATAGGAAAGAGATAAAACCTAAGATGCATGAGATGTTGCCATGTGTCATGATCTAACAGCATGTGACAACATGTGAAACCTATCTAGATGATTATTAAATGTTGAGATAAGTTCTAGAAGGACAACTCATCTTCTAGAAGGAATCTTATCCCACCAAACAAGGAAGGGAATATTATCCCATTTATTAAATGATTTATCTAATAATGCAACCTAGGACTTAATTAATTAAATGCAAGACATAAGTTAACTTATGCTAGTGTAATAATTAATTAATTACACTAACACCCCCCCCATAAGTTCAACTTAGGGAGGAAAAAGCAATGATTATTCAAGATGATGATGATGATGATGGGTCCCGACTACGAGGCCATGTTAGGTACCCATGTACATGAAGATGCAGAAAATATCCTACAAATGGAGAAAATGGGAAAACCCAGTGCAAACAAAACCCCTCTCCAAAAAGGAGATGAAAAAGAAAATTATGAGAATGCGAAGGATGGAGGACTCCCAAATACCCCCCAAGTACACCATCTGTCACATGGATACAATGCAATCAAAGGCCCCCCCATAGGAGGGAAAGAGAGAGAGACTATGTAGCCCCCCCAGAAGATGTGATCACTTGCAAAGATGGTAAGTGTCTGAAGATAAAACATGATCCAATTTCGACAAACAACTTGTCTCCCTTTCAGAAGAAACAAAACCAAGTGCAAGTGAAGTGATGCTTCCCATTCTAGATAGGAATTGAAGGAAGGAATGATGAAGGTGGATGTTGATGATGTCTCTGAACTCTGCTCAAATGTATCCTTGCCTGAAGATGAAGATGCCACAATCAACTCAGGTGCATACCCAATCAATGAAGAAGGTGACAAGCCAGGATGATGCAGAAATTGATGTTGAACAATATCCAAAGACAAAGATGGAATGGATGTGATGGAGACTTGATAGCCCCCCCTGAATGAAGTGTCCTCAAAACCACTTAAGGAAGTCTGAAGCAACGAAGGTGTGCAAACCACAAATCTCCCACTAGGAAGAAGCAAATCTAATGGCGGATGCTAAAGAAACCTCAAATCCTAAAAGGAGTAATAGGGAAGAAGTCTCAGATATGAAATCTCTGAAGAGAAACCAAGTGCCTCCAAGATGGTCTCTAGATCCCTAATCAAGGTTGAGACAAAGGAATGAGGAGACTCAAAACAACTCTCTAAAGCCAAATCTGAATAGAGGAGTGATATCCCCTCAAGAATGTCCTCTAAACCTGTAGAAGTAGCCAAGTCAGTGATACCTGAGATGAAGCCATCCTGTGATGTCAAGTCTGAAAAACTAATTATGTCCTGATGAATGATGATGGTGGAAGCCTCAATCAATGACTCTAGACAAGGAATCACTAAATGTGAAGGGATACCAACTGTCTCTGATGGAGAAGAAGCACCGAAAGGAACCTTGTCAACCTCTTCAAAAAGATCAAGGCAATCAACTTCTTGCACAACAATAGCATCATAGGAAACTTGATCTGAAGCATGACATCCTGAATCATGACCATCAGGGAATGGTGGAGTATCTGAATCTCCATATAGCTCCCAAAGCTTAATCCAAACAATGTGAGGACAATCACAATGATCAATAGTACTCAGAACATCACAATCAACTTGCATCTCAATGATCTCCAAAATAGTGTATCAGCTGCAACTCCAAGCAAGTTCAGGAATACCTTCACTTGGATGGGGAACTATACCAAACAAATGAGGCAATAGATCAAGTGATTGGAGATGGTGGCAAATCCCATCTCGCCATTGTGGGTAGTTACCTATGTGCAACATAACCAAAGGAGTATATGCAAGCCCCATAATGAAATATCTCCACAAAAAACAAAGACACTGACCTTCAACAACAAAGAAAGACTAACAAATAGATATACAACTGAGAATATGCCTCTGAGATCAAGAAATTTTTTTGCAAGCTTCAGGATGTCTCAGGAATCAAGAAAATGCACCAAATTGCAAAAAACCAATAGAAGATACTTGGAGCTAAAACTAAAGAAACTAAGTGGACTGAAGAAAAAAGCACTGAAATATCTCCTAAATGCCGCTGGAATCACCAAAATTCAACAATCTGATGAGAAGATATGCGCTTTTGAGTCCAAAATGAAGGGTTGACTTCAATTGAATTTAGAATTTTATAGCAGAAAAATCCTCCAAAATGGATGGCACCATTGGATAGTTCTCTGAATTATCTTTACGTCAGTATCTTGTTTGCGAATTTTTGATATTATGGCACGAAGATATGGCCTTCGGAAGAAAAATTGCTGATTTGAAAGTACAGGCTAAATAGGTGCAAAAAACAAGCACCTTAGGGCAAAAAAAATTGGCCCCCGGTCGCTAATATGACCGAGGGGCTAGCTGACAGTTTAAAAAAAAGGCGTCGTTGGATAAGCGGCAACAAAGCGGCTCATCGGCGGCGAGATCCAGTGGTGCAGCCGGTGGAGGATGCACCGCCCAGGGATAGCAGAGCCCCTGGTTACTGATGGACCGGGGCTGGAGCGGTCGTCGACAATAGAAGCTTCAACCTCCAGCCGAGAAAACAGAGGACGGTCGTCGAGGCCTGTTGCGTGTTGAGATTATGGATGCACAGCCCTTGAAGCTCCAGAATCTTCAATAAAGGACTTTAGCCATGAAAGATAATCAACCATAAGGAGAAGTGTTGCAACTATGGAATGTTGATTAAAGACTCTATATTGATAATATGATATGATTGATATTGATTGATATGTTACAAATGAACAAGTTGCCTAATTATATAGGCAAGAGAGAAAACCTAAGATGCATGAGATGTCACCATGTGTCATGATCTAATAGCATGTGACAACATGTGAACCCTATCTAGATGATTATTAAATGTTGAGATAAGTTCTAGAAGGACAACTCATCTTCTATAAGGAATCTTATCCCATCAAACAAGGAAGGGAATATTATCCCATTTATTAAATGATTTATCTAATAATGCAACCTAGGACTTAATTAATTAAATGCAAGACCTAAGTTAACTTATGCTAGTGTAATAATGAATTAATTACACCAACATTGTAGACCCGGTCCCATGGGTTTCCCCTGCTAGACCACCATCTGGCTTTTTCTGTTGTGAATGGTTGCCACATGGCATCCACCCACACTTGCTCTCCCGCAATAGACTCAAATGCTCAAACTAAGGCGAGACTGTCTTCCAAACCCACAGACCCCATAGGGTGGAAAGCCGCATGTAGGTTTTTGTGCCACCAGCGCTGTTCTCTACGACGGTCTTCCAAATAGCAATGACACTCACTGCCTCTGCTTCCTCTGCACCCGTGTGACTAAAAGATGATCCAAATGACTTTTAACCTGAAAAAAAATTGTGACCCATGTGCCATAATGGTCTATTCTCCTTAGTGGACCCCACAACTTCACCAAGTCCTAGGGAAAGTGAAACATTGTGGGCTGCCCTACCCTATTTTCCCTTAAAAAATAGCTATCAACCCAGGGAAGTCCACACCCCTGGGCCTGCATAGCCTTAACTCCCCTGAATGAGCTACTAATGATGATCTGGAAAGCATGATATGACCCTTAGATGATGTTTTACCTAATCTAATGTTGTTTTGCAAGGTTTTGACTAACGTTCCATGTATTTTATGCTTGAATGTGTTTGTTGCTCCTTTGGTTACAGGATATATGGAATCAGGTGTGGGACCCTCGGGAACGGTCGTGGAGAAAGAAAAATGAAAGAAAATAGGCAAGACACCCTGTGGGAAAGAAGATAAGGACTAGATGAAATATCAATTCCAAGAGGAACCCCTAAGATCCAAGGTCACCTCAACTTGGAAGGAGGTCACAGATACAAATATCAGACAAGTGGATATCGATGAATTTAAGCAAAGATTCTAGATCGGTCCCACTACTAAAAATGCAAGAAGAATAAGAAGCAGTGAACTAGCTAAGGTTGCGAGCTTTCCTCCTGCCCTCATTTCCTTGGAACTAGTAATGACCTACAGGGAGGCTTATCAAGAAGAAACCAGAACAATCGTTGACCGAGATGGAAATGTGTTGGTTGACATGTCTACTAGTGAAATAACAAGAACCTTTCATATCCCTACTTTCGAGGAGATGGAAGTACCAACCATAAGTGATGGAAAGGCTATGTGGAATGAAGATCCCCTTAATGTAAAAGACTTATCAATTAGTATTGGTTGAAGGAGAAGAGGGGGAGTGTTGCGAAGGTTCCTTAGGAGCTCTTCTTTAGTGACTTCTATGAAGACTATCACAATTTGGTGACTCTATTGAGCAGAGTAATGGGCCTTTCAACTATAGCCTATTTCCAAGAATGGATGGTATATTTTGTGGAGGAGATCCTCTGTGGAAAGGTCAAGTTCTACTACGCAAGGATAATCAGTGATTGCTTCCACAAGCAATTCATGGTTGTTAAGAACACCTCCAGATTCTATATGACATCTTATTTGGTCTATTCATTGGTCGAGCAGAGGAAATACAGTGGCTTATTCAGAGCTTGAGATGAATAACCAGGCAAGGAGTTGAAAGTTTAAGATGAATACCCTCAACTACAGTTCAGAAATTTCAAAAGGGAGTACTACAAAGTCAATGATGCCTTTATAGGCTATATCATCAGATTTCTCGAGGGCAACTTTGAAAGGAGAGTCTTCCATTGTGCCAAAGCTTTCCTCAAACAGTTTTCCTTCTTGTTCATTCAATATCCAAAGTTCACTTACATTCGTGCTCAAGGTTTTTCAAAAAAGCCATACAAGTTGCCCCGGTATCCCAATGACTAGATAATACTGCTAGAGCTCTCTCAGCAGCTACGACATGCATACACTATTTTGAGCAGCAAACATAGGGCATGGATCCCTTATCCCCTCTCCTTTGACCAAGGGCTATATGAACTCCATACCTCTCAGTGTGCGGACAACTTAGAAAAGGAACCAGTAGAATACCATTTGAGACTCCATACTGCCCAGCCACAAATGGATCCCTACGGCCATCTCAAGAAAACACTTCAACCTGAATAGGCCCATCTCCATAGCATTAAATACTTTTGGGCTAATTTCCAAGATGATAATGAAGTGTGAATGAGGCACTATATGAGAATGATGACATATTTTGTAAAGAGGGTCAACTTGTTCCCCATACTGGATCAAGTGGAAGAAGATGAAAGTACAATAATGGATCCTCGGTATGATGTAGTGGCCAATCTCTCGTTGCCATTGATTGATTGGGATAAGCTAGAAGTTGATGACCTTGACATTATAACCAATCTCATCAAAGCTAGGACAAAAGAATGGGTTAATGGGAAAGTTGCCCAATTGAAGCAACAAGGAGTCATGTTGACCTATGAAGGCCTTAAGGAAGAGCCTCCAAGTGAAACAAAAAGTGGGACATATGTTGCCACAACAAGAGAAACTTCAAAGTCTCCTCCATCCACCAGGTCAAGGAAGAGAAAAGAGGTTGAAGAGCAACAGCCCAACCCCAAGGTGTATGCAAGAAAGACTTCGAAAGGTGAACCTTCCAAGAAACACAAAAGATCAAGCAGTTTTATAGAAATTCCAACCATTCAAGAGGATCCACTTCACAAGGGAAAGGAAATGGAGGTTGAGCAACCAAAATCTCCACTTACTGCCTCTGCTACTGCTGCCCCTCCATCGGCCTCCCAGGTGATCATGGCTACCTCTCTGCCTACAGTGGATATCTCAGTCCACCTTGCCTCTTCTCCACCCGCTATGTAAGTTGTGACCATAGACTCCTATTCCGCTACCACTTCTCTGCTTTCCTCTGCCTCCATGTCCCCAACTACATCTCTCCCATTGGCAACAACAACAATGACAATACCTCCTTCCTTGCTCTTGGAGGCTTTTTCTCATCACATGTAGAATGTTCCTTCAGAGATTTCTAAAGTATTGATGAATTGAGTTGTCCAAACTATCTTGGCACAAGTTCTTGCCAACATTCCTACCTCTACTCCTCCAACTAAACCACCAGTGATGAAGGCCACAATGGCAATATCTGAGGACTGAGAGAGATGAGAGAAGAAACAAAGGAAGTTGAGGAAGCGGACAACTACCATGAGCATCTAGAGTACCAACATTTGTAAATTGATAAGGTGGTGTGTGAAGGTGAAGAAACAAAATCCTCTAAAAGTAATGAGGAGGATGTTAGTACCAAATATATTGTAGAGACATTCAATGCAGATCTTAAGGAGGAGCTAGTCTAGAAATTGAAGGATGTTAGAGAGGAAGTGGAAAGATCACCTTCCGAACAAGAAAAGCAGTTGACTGATAAAATGGGAGTAGATACTGAATTTCCAATGGGTGAGCAAGAAGAAAGCACCCAGCATGATGAAGAAGTGTCTCTCTCAAGAGAGCAAGAGCGACAAGGAGAGGAAGAAGATAAAGAACAAGAAAAGACACCTCCTCAGCATGGTCAAGATGAGGAGAAAGAAGAGGATGAGCCTGCAAAAGAGGTTGAAACTCATAAGAACCCAGAGATGGAGTAGCTTGAAAACATAGACAAGGTGAGAAAAAAGAAGAGAACACTACCGAAGGGGAAGACAACCCCAAATGGCACGTAGCCAACGAGTCCCCAAATAAAGAAACATTGTTCCTCTGGGACTCTGATGAAGAGGGAGAGAACACGAAGATGGAGCAAGAAGCTCCAGGAGACAAGAAAGTTGAGATTGGAGAAGAACAAGGTCATGAATCGCCAAAAGGGAAATCTCAAATGTTGAATGGTTGGAGAAGCAATTAGAAAAGAAGACCCCTACCTTAAGAGATCCAAGGGCAAGGTTGGAGGCTAATTTGACAGCCTATATCCAACAATGGTCATCCACATAAGAGCCTCCCACCACATCCTAGGCACCACCACAGCTGCTATCCAAGGACCACATCAACAAACTAGAGAAGAGAAAGAACAAGACCAAGACAACGAAGGATTGGTTCTGACAAGTCCCGTATGCTAGAAACATGGGCATTAGTTGTGCTGTCAAGACAGTGAATAAGTTAATGGAAGTACAAAGAGACCTGGAGGGCACGAGGAAGTTCTACACTGATTTCACAAAGATATATGGATCCACTTATCCTAAGATCGAGGCTATCCTCAGGTTGCCTCAGAAAATATGGGAAAAGGAACTTGCATTTGCGAAAGACGATCATTGGCTTGTGGATATGTGGAAGATGGACTTCGACCATAGGAAGGAGATATTGGAGCGGCTACTTTGTAAGGTAGAACCTAACATTGAATGGGCCAAGGAAACGAGGGCCGCATGCATCGAGTATTTGAAATTGATGGCAGATTATGATATACCCATCGTTAAGATTGATCTAGAAAAGATAAAACCGTACTTTCGCAAAAAGATAGAAGATGGAACATCAGGCGAGCTCACCACAGACTTCATGAGTTTTTTTGCTTAGGATTTCACCCAATTTGAACAAGTTAGGGACAACACATCTAAAAGTGATGGAGATTGGGATACACTTACAGATCGATCCAAGTAATGGAACTACCAAGTGCTCCAATCTAACATAATGGAGATTGACAAGCTCCAAGCATTAATCAACAAGTTTATGGAGTATGCCACTTTGAAGAAGCGGGAAGGAAATTTGATTGTTGATGAAGAGCTTCTCACAGAATATCAATAGCAAAGGGAAATCAACAAAAAGACAAATTGATTCAGTGCTACCACAAGAAGACAAAATAGGGAAAAGACAAAGTTGTAATTTTAAATTGTAATATATTTGGGGGTAGGTGAAACCCTAGTTTGTAGTGAATCTTTGCCACACAAAGAAAATCAATCTTGGCCACTCATTCTACTTTTGGGACACTATAAATAGGGGGTCTCCTCTAATTTTCAAGAGAGAGTTGAGTTGTTGCAAAGGCATGTTGTATAAATTTTAATAGAAATTCATTGACTTTGGTGGATTCTTGAGTTTCTTTGCATGTTACATGGCTCATCTCCCATAGTTAGCTGATTTAGATAGATTTATTTTGTTGTTTCAGCTGGTTTAAGTTTCTTTCATAGATTAATTGATGTTGTTCAATGGTTGTGTAGATTTATGTTGTGTTGATGCTTTTCTTGTCCATACTTTTGGTTGTTTGTTGATGGTAGATAGTTGTGTAAAGCTAGTCTTGGCATAAACTAAAAGTTGCTCCAAACTTCTATTGTTTATTCATGCATGTTTATGGTGAATAAATGGTTGAATATTTGCAGTCATTAGAAGCTTGCACAAGTTTCATAATACTATGAGTAAATCTAGTTAAGTGAAATTCTATTTTGGGAAGGCTTACCATAGTAGAACCCTCCATGATCACTATTCATTGTTGAATTTTAGATCCAGGAACTTCTCTTCTCCACTGCCTTTTTCCTTTTTTTTAGTAACCTATGCTAAGGTTCATTGCACATTGTAAAGCCAAATCTTAAGTTAATATAATAATTCAAGACTGCTATTTAAACCTACAACAAATTGCACATTAACTTCCCACTTCGAGGAACTCCATTTTGTGATCCCACTTCCTTCTAGCCTAACTCTGTAAGTCTGCCCTGTGATTCCAGCAAATCACATCAAACATCAACTAAGTAATTCCATGCACGTCATGATCTAACACCTGAGAGACTTTGGGTTGGCGATTAGCAATTTGCTTGTGAATTTCCACCTTTCAAGAGAGGTGATGCCCCTGTGTTGAGAAGTGCATAAAACACCCATGAATAGAAGGTGGTTGAGTCTGCAGCAGATTCTGAGTGGCTACATGAACTTTTGGATTAGGATTGGATGTGGTAGCATGAGGGGTATATGTACTAAATGAGTGGTAAATATATTGTGTGAGGATTCCTTTGTGGTTGCATAGGAATGTGTGTATGGTGGGGCGGTTGTTGATGTTGTGCCGGTTGCTGATAAAGTGGGCGAGATGGGATATGTTATTGTTGTGGGACTATTGCAGAAGCATTATGGGGTAGTTGTAGCAACTGTGAAGTGGTTTGTGTGACTTGATGCGGGGGTTGTGTAGGAATGGTAATTTGTTGTTGAGGAATTGAAATGTTTTGTTTTGGAACGGTGAGGTTCTATTGCGGGACATTTTGTTGTGGGTGTTGATGGGGTGGTTGAGATGAAATGGTAGAAACAACATGTTGTGGTGGTATTTGTGAAGGGATAGCGGTGTGTTGTGGTGGTGCTTACATCATAGTGGATTGATGTGAATTAATGGGAGGCTATTGAAACATAGGGATATTACCTTGGGGTGGCGGTAGTAGATTACCAATGGCTACAAGTCCTGAAGGTGGCATCAGTGCGAGAAGTGAAGTGCCCCTAGTATTGACGGGTGGTTGACCTGGATGGTGAGGTGGAAGTGGCAAAGCAGGAAAAAAATTTTGCGGCATGCCATAGGCAAAAGGATCATTAGGATCAAGTGGGGTCATAGAGGCAATGGATGGGAGGTGAGGATAAGTGGCAATTTGATGGATTATAGCATTTCCAAACTCAAGATGATACCAATTTTCTATGGGTACACCTTTGGGTACATAAGAGTTTCCTGGAATGTTTTGCAAAGTTTACAGATCTTGTGATGCAAGAAGAGACTGGAATATACTTTGACACATTAAAATCGGGTGGTGGTTTGATCCCTTTCATGATCAAGGTGGCAAGGATCTTATCCCCACGCTCGTTGAGGACGTGATCTATCATTTGAACATTAGCAAGATTGCTAAGATATTCGTCAATCGTGACTTCAGGCTGATTGACCATGTTTTCATCTCAAGGCGGTGAGGTGTTTTGGACGTCGATGTTGGACTGTGATGATGCACCGTTATGGGGATCTTGAGGGATATTTGCACCATTGTTGGGATCTTGTGTGGTATTTGCAACATTTTTAGGATCTTGTGGGATGTTCAACTAGGAACCTTGGCCTTGTTGTTTTGACATTTGTTTTTAAGCTTATGATCAAGTCAAAATGGGCATGAAAATGCAAAACTATTGGTGAATTAAGATGTGTTTAAACTCTAGGATGCAATGCCTAAATGATGATTGAAGGATTGATTTGGTAGATAGTTGATTAGCTGATTGGGTGGTTCGATAAGGATCAGATTGGATTAAATTCATAGATTGGATGATTGGATAAGGGTGATTTTAGATTAGATAAGATTTGTTGATGAAATGGTTGATAAGATTGGATGATTGGACGAAATTGGATAGTAAAAGGGATTCTAAACCAGGTTCAGAGATCACCCTATGTGACTTAAAGGTGTTGATTAATCAGATTAAGGATGGATAGATGATTGTGGCACCGAATCCAACTTGAGATGGAAGTGGATTGATAGGGCCAAATGATGATGATTGACTCAGGACAGATAGCGATCCTAAGTAGATATTGTAGGAGGATGATCATTTTCAGACACCTAGGTCAATTTGGATAATGACTTCAAACGAAGTTCAGTGGATTTGTACTAAGAAAACAATGAGGGATGGGTATCCTAGAGGTTGCTTTATGATGCTCCTATATGATTTGGATGATGAAGGAATGATATTTGGAGGAATGCAAATGCAAGTTGCAGGTGAACGAAAGATGCAAACTGGTTGGATAAAGATCAAACTCATCTAACCAATGTGAAAGATCAGCCAACTAGGGGGCAAGTTCACCCAACTGGAGGTCAAGTTCACCCAAAAACTAGGTCAAGTTCACCCCAATAAGGTCAAGTTTTCCTAAAAATTAGGTCAAGTTCACCCAAAACAAGGTCAAGTTCACCCAAATAAAGTTAGGTTCGCCCAAAAATTAGGTCAAGTTCACCCAAAAATTAGGTTAGGTTTGCCCAAATAAGGTTAAGTTCGCCCAAACAAGGTCAGGTTCGCCCAAGGACAACTTTAAGACTTGTTTAAACTACAAAAGAGGCCAAACAGACTATCAAAATGAGTGAAATGACTAACAGGATGGGTAAACGGGTGGTTGAAACGGGAAAATGAGTACTCGAAATGAGCAAACAGGTGCTCAAAATGAGCAAACGAATGTTCGAAACGAGTAAACAAGTGTTTGGAATGGGCAAACGGGTGTTTGGAACAAGCAAATGGGCACTCGAAACGAGCAAATGGGTGCTCAAAATGACTGAATGGAAGATGAAAAATGGTTGTTTGGGGGGTAGGTTCACCCAAGTTGGGGCAGGTTCGCCCAATCCTAAGGGAAGGTTCGCCTATTGGGTGAAAATTTTGACAATTTTGAGAAAAATAGGCTGATCAAAGGCTAAGGCAGAGGGCAGGTTCACCTCATTTGAGAGTAAGGTTCACCCCTTTTTGGGTAGGTTCACCTATTTAATAAAAAGATAGACAATTTTAACAAAAACCAAGCTAAGGAATGACTACAATAGAGGTCAGGTTGCCCCTGTTAAGGGCAGGTCGCCCCTTTTCAGGGTAGGTTTGCCCCTTTGCAACAAACTTGGACTTGACCTAAGTGAAAATAGCTATGGCAAGGACCAAAACATAGCAAACAACAAGCAAAAAGACTGACTTGATAGAAATCCACTGGTTTTACACAAGAAAACAATTCAGACAACACAATCCTACGATTAGTATGAAAGGTATGGCCAACACAATCCTCTAACTAGGATGAACAAGGCCACTAGGGAGTCCTTGATGTACTCTCAGTACGTGAGGCACAAACTATGAACACCAGCCCATCACAAGCGTGAGTCGGGAATCCCAGTGAGATACTGAGGGCTCAAACCAACTCTTCACATCTATCTAGGTATCACCCTAGCTTCGACACTCCACTAGACATGACGTGACTAGATTGGGGTACAACTTTGGCTCTCCCCCCTTTTTATACCCCATCAGTACGCATGGTTGGGATCATCCCTTAGGGTGATGAAATCCCCAAGCAGGTCCCGCTAAGGAAAAAAACACGAACCATTTTTGGCTACTCCCTAGGCTCACACAAAATGCAAGGGGAAAGCTTAGATAGAATAGTGTCATCTTGGGTGACACAATGGACTTTGAAAACATGGCAAACAAAATATTTGACTCCCCCCTAATTAAATTATGTGCCTAAATATTAAAAAAAAAAAAGGAAAAAGTAAACAACTAACTAATAACTAGACCCATCCACCCTACAGCAAATATGTTAGAAGTTTTTCTCTTAATCTTCAATAAGTGTTGACAGTAGCACAAATGTTAGAAAAACTAACACAAATGCCAACAGGACAGGTTAGGAGGTTAGTAATAATCAAAAACAACCAAAACAAAGTCTGAAAATGAAATTTACACACTGTTTTTACATTGCAGAAGCCTCTGTTCAGGGTAGGTTTGCCCCTCAATAGAAAAAAGTAAGAAAATAGACTAAAACTAAACTTTAAACTATTGTTTTACCTTTGTCAAGGGTAGGTTCACCACTCTATAAAAAATAGTGAGAAAATAGGGGTTCTGATGCTTAGAAGGGTGACTTTGCAAGGCAGGTTTGCCTCTGTGCTGGTCAGGTTCGCCTATTTTTGGGCAGGTTCACCCCTTTGCAACCTGAACCTGCAAAAAGTCAAAAAAATAACAAACATAAAAGCAAGAGACCTGTTTGTGGGTCCCACCGAGCGTGCTAGAAATGTGAACAAGTGAATTTATCCTATTCTAAGTGATGAAAAACAACATGAAAAAATAAGGAAAACAACACTAACACCTCAAGATAGGGCTACGTTAAACTTAAACAAAACAAAGATAAAAAAAGAAGCTGATTATACCTTGTTTAAGCTTATTCTTTGGTTTTCCCTTTGATCTTCAATGCTTTGTGTGCTTCTTTTGATGGAAAGATATGATGAAAGTGGATTGAAAATGCTCTATGTGAGATGAGGATTCAAATGGGCTATGTGGGTAGTTGGATGAGTGAATGCAAATGCAAAGGATGAAGCTTGCAAGTGTTCAACAATGGAGGTATTGAAAGTGTGAAGTACTTGAGAGCTTGAATTCAAGTGTTTGAATGCCTAATGTGTGAGAATGAATGAAAATTTCTCATTTTAAGAGAGGAATTCTCTAATATAGCCAAGATGGAGGGTTATGGTGAGTTGAGGACTCACAAGCCTTCACATCTTGTCATGTGGAAATGAGATGGCAAAAGAACATGGTGAGGTGGAGAGGGTACAAATGAGGTGGAGGTACTTTCAAGTAGCTTGGGTTCAGGAGATTTCCTTAAAAAGGAACTTCTTGTTCCCATATGAGAGGAAAGTTACATATGAGGAATTTTAGTATTTCTCAAAAATCTCCATGGGGAAGAGAGAATTGGTTGGAGAAATAAATGTGAATTTTAAATTCACATGATTGGAATGGATAAGATGGTTGGGAGAATAAATATTAATTTTAAATTCATATGAGGAGCACCTTGTGGATAAGACAAGGTTCTTATGAGGGAGGCTGAAAAGTACCTTGTGGATAAGATAAGGTCCTTATAATAGAAGGTTTTTGGCTTCATGTGACTGATGTGATTTTTCAATTATCACATGGGGAAGAGAAGAGTCCTTGGAGGAATAAAAAGTGAATTTTAAATTCACATGGGGAAGAGGGTCTATGCCAAGTATGGAAAATGTGAAGGTTGACCAAAAAGGTATGCTAAATGTAGCAAGGGGATTAGATTAAGGTTGTGCAAACAAGTGACTAGGAAAATTAATGAGAGATTAGAGGTAAGTGGGAGAATATGGAAGATGTGACATTAATCCTAATTAAGGGTGTGCACATCCTAATCATGGATCAATTAAATTAATCCAAATTAGAAGAGGGTTATGGAGGATGTGACAAGGAGAGAGAAAAAGAAAAATTTTAAATTGCTTCAATTCAAAAAGGTCAAATGACTAAATTAAATAAATTTATATATTTATTTAATTTAGAGAGGAAAGATGAAAGGTAACAAATACTTTAGGAACCTTAGGTAGAAGGTGAAATATTAATTAAATAAATTGTTTTATTAATATTGATGAAATAGACGAATAAAGTAGATGGGTTTGACCATGTGGGAGTGGTCAAATTTGGATGTCTACACCTACATTTTACACGTAGAGACCATGTAGTTCAACTAGTGTGGACTCAAAGCATAAAATGTTTTTGGGATTTTGATGTTTTGGACTTTGTCTTCTTTTTTTTTGTTATTTTGATAAATTTTGACAGTGATGGGATGGACAAGGATCCAATCTGCTACCAATTTTAGGAAGGTTCCCCCAGTTCAAGACAAGATTATGTTCATTAGGGTAGATAGATGAAGACGGTGTAATAGGGTTAAATACTTGATCATTTATTGAGCCATGGTTGGATACATGTTTTATTATGAGATGGATGGGGTGGATGCGATAGATAGAGATGTGGGTCTTATTCAAACGTAGCTCCTGTTTGTCAGGTTTTCACTATGGTACTTGTACTAGAAGCGCCACAAAATGGTTTTCACTTAAAGGATGTTTTATTTCTCTTTACCATTTTTCTTGATTTTTGATTTTTTTGATTTTTTAGCTTTTTTTGCTTATTATATGCTCAAGTATGAAACTTTTTGAGATGGTTGTTATTCATAGGTTTAGCTAAAGGTTTTCCTTTAGGAGTAGCCAACTAATATGCTCCAACGCCATAGCTTTTTGTTATTATGAAAGTACTTATACAGTTTGGTTCAAACTTCCCTTTCCCATCTTGATTTAGTTGGATCTTTTGATTTTCTTTCAGTAATAATTCAGCAACTTGAAAGATTTTGTTCTTGATCTTCTTTTTATAACTTCATTTGAGTTGATTTTGATAAACCTAGAGATGATTTAATGTGCTCAAACGTCTTTCATCTAAAATCTCTAACTCATTAAGTTTGGACACCTGATATTCCTCATTGTTGACCACACCTTTTAGGGATACTCACAGTGATGGGATTTCAACTTCGATAGGTAGGATCGCTTCAGATCTGTAGACTAAGGAAAAAGGTGTGGCACTTGTAGGTGTATTAATGTTGGTGTGGTAAGCCCATAAGGCTGGGTTTAGCAACAAATGTCAATCATGGCCGATTTGATTGACTGTCTTTTTCAATATTTTTAGAATGGTTTTATTGGATGCTTTAGCCTAACCATTTCCTTGGGGGTAGTATGGGGTCGAGAATCAATGTTGGATAGAAAATTTTGAACAAATTTCATGATCATATTGGTTCTTAAATTGTGTTCTATTATCTATTATGATAGTTTGAGAAATTCCATATCAACATATCAAATTATTCAAATAAACTTGGATATTTGCTTCCCTATGATGTAGGTTAATGGAATGGTTTCTATCCTCTTTGTAAAGTATTTTGTTACAGTTATAATAAATTTATGCCCATTAGATGAATTGGGAGAGATCTTTCCTATCAATTTTCTAGTCCCCACTACGAGAAAGGCCATGGTGTTGTTATAGGCCGTACTTCTTCTACCAGTGCATGAACAAGATCACTATGTTGTTGACATTGGTGACACTTCCTTGAGTAATGAATGGATTCTTGTTCCATTGAGGGCCAATAATACCCTATTATCAATAATTTTTGTACTAGATTAGGCCCATTAGAGTGAGACCCACAAACACCTTCATGCACTTCTTGTAAGATGGTTTGTGCTTTGTGTTGAATAAGACAACTAAGAGGGGGGTGAATCAGTTGTAGCAGATTTAAACTTTTAGATCATTCACCGGAACAAATCCTTAACACTGTTAAAATGATTAAACATTAAGTGCAAGTGCAAAACCTGAAAAACCATCACAAAAATACAACACCAAATTTAAGTGGAAAACCCAATAAGGTAAAAACCACGGTGAGGATTAACTCGCACTATAGAGAATATTAAAATCGATTACAGAGGCTCATTACCTAAGGAAAAAGGATCACTATCAAAAACAAGGACACTATCCAGACCAGGATTCACTATCCAATAGGGCTAGCCCCCTAGAGAGCTCACTTCCACAGAGATACAAAAAAGATAGAATAGATATGTTACAGAGACAAGACAATCTCAATGCAATAGAGAAATTCGACACAATTTGCTCAACCACTTGTAGACATGCATGAATGATAGAGTACACCTTCAGCTCACTACATACAAAAACTTAGCATTTATACTTTGCATTGATCTGCCACACTCATATCACATACACCAACTAATTCACCTATATTTCACATCTATCTGCTCTATTTCTTTACGCTTATCTCTCTTTATACATCTTTCACCACTAACCCATCTTGTATTTATATAATCTTCAACTTTAAAACATATCTAAAGTTGGCCATCCTTAAATGAATTCAAATTAGGTCAGTGCCAAAACATCCTAGGGTGGAATTAGAATGAGAGTGACTCAAACACATGCTTGATGAGGACCCAAATAGGTCCAACACACTTCATCAACTTTGAAGATAGTGTTCAACACAAGGTCAACCAAACTAGTGTAAAAAACATAAAGTAATTAAGCATGAACCTTCCAGATACCAAAATTATCTTTAACATGGTCATAACAACTTAACTTTGGAATAGTAAGTCATAAGACTTTACCAAAGAGAAATCTAGACCAACAATATTTCTTCCAGACCTTAGCCAGAAACACAAAAAACCATAATTCACAACTAGTGAACATAACTTACACTGTACAACGAATGAGAAGCCAAAAATCTAGAAATAGAAGCTTCCAACAATCATGATCAACATATTTGAACCACGTAAACATGGGAGAAAATATTGAAGCAACCACTGAACACCTACAACCTTTCTTCAATACAATTTTCTCAATATTCTCAACATGAACAACTAGTAACCTGTATCCATGACATCAATGACAACATCAACCAGTGGATAACCAATTGACCAGTTGACATCAATGAAAACACCTTCATTCTTGCAACAATATCCCCATTTTTCATTGATGGAAACACATGATGTAAAAAACCATCAAAGACAACATACTAGCTATGAATACACTTCTCAAGATTTTTCTTTCTATTTCTCCCCTTTAGTAGATAATTTGTTTTTACATTCTTCCTCTCCTCTTTTTCACATTCTTCCTCTCCCCCTTTGACATCAATGGAAAAGGAAAAAGATGTTTTACATTGATTTTTCCTTTGACATTAAAAATAGAATACTCATACAATGACAACACATGACACTAAATGCTCCCCCTAAAAGGTAGCCACCAAAACATCAGTCTAGAAGAAAGATATATCCATAGATCCACCAAACTAATGCATCTCCATATGAATCTAGTTCAAGAAAGGAGGGAAAATGACCCCTAACTTTTCTCGGAGATACTCAAAAGTATCTTTAGGAAGAGCCTTCATAAATATATCAACAATCTGATCCTTCATTGGAACATACTCAAGATTTAATTCATTCTCCACAACCTTCTCTCTCAAGAAATGATACCTAATAGATATATGCTTTGTCCTCGAGTGCATCATTGGATTATTTGAAATGTTAATTACACTTGTGTTATCACAGAAGATGGAAATAGTATCATCATACACCACTGTGATATCTTTCAATTTTTGTTTCATCCATAGAGCTTGTGTACAACAAGATGTAGCAACAATATACTCAACATTAGCAATAGAAAAGGAAATTGAATCTTGCTTTTTACTCAACCATTCCACTAATCTATAACCAAGAAAGAATGTACCACCACTTGTACTTTTCCTCACTTGTACTTTTCCTTTCATCTACACATCCAGCCCAATCTATAATTGTACAAGCACTTAGTATAAATTTGATATCCTTAGGATACCATAACCCATAATCTAAAGTGCCATTCAAATATATGAATATTCTCTTAACAACAACATGTGTTTCCTTAGGATCTTCTTGAAATCTAGCCACAAGACAGACAACATGCATAATATTTGATCTAGTAGTAGTCAAATACAATAGTCCACCAATCATAGATCTATATTTGCTCTAATCAACCTTAGTTGAATTGACATATTTACCTAATTTGCAACCAGTAACCATAGGAGAACATACCAGTTTGGAACCATCCATCCAAAACTTCTTCAACATCTCTTTCACATACTTGGACTGTGAAATAAAAATTCCTTTCTTTGTTTAATTAATTTGCAGCCCAAGAAAGAAATTCATCTCTCCAAACATTGACATTTCAAATTATTTTTTGCATCTCTTCTGCAAACATCTTACACATAGTATCATTTCCTCCAAAAATAATGTCACCAACATATACAACCACAACCAAGATTTTGTCAGTTTCAATTTTAAAATACAAATTACTATCTTTTGTACCTTATTTGAAACCTTGCTAAATAAAATAGCTCTCTAACCTTGTATACCAAGCTCTAGGAGTTTGCTTCAATCCATATAAAGCTTTCTTCAATCTACACACCATATCTAGTTGATCTGACAACTAAAATCATTTTGATTGTTCCATGTAGACCTCTTCTTCTAGCTCACCATTCAAAAATGCAGACTTGACATCCATCTGATAGACCTTGAAATCTTTGTGAGAAACAAATGCTAAGAACATCCTTATAGCTTCCATTTTTTCCACTGGAGCAAAAGTCTCTTGAAAATCTATGCCTTCCACTTGTGAGTAACCTTTACACACAAGCCTTGCTTTGTTTCTAACCACTTCTCCATTCTCATTCAACTTATTTTTGAATACCCACTTAGATCCAATAATGATTTTTCCTTTTGGTCTTGGGACTAATTCCCAAGTTTGATTCTTCTCAATCTGCATAAGTTCTTTCATAGTTTTCATCCAATGTTCATATTTACATGCTTCACTTAGATTCTTCAGTTCAATCTCAAAAAGTAAGCACAAATTTACCTCACCAGCAGCCACTCTGCTTCTTGTCAATACTCCTATTGTCTTGTCTCCAATGATCTAACTTTCATAATGATTCTTCTGCACATATCTAGGTGTCTTAGGGGACACCACTAGAGCTTCTTCTTCTATTTCATTTTCTTCATTTTTCTTTTCTTGCTCATCCTTTCCCTGTTCTTCCACAATTCCTTCAATTCTTACACAATCAGATTCATTAGATACATATCCATCAACATCAATTGAATTCTTCATTGCTTCATCAGCCTTGACATTTGTACTTTCTACAATATTTCTCAGTCTTTTATTGAAACATCTGCAAGCTTTGCTTTTAGTAGAATATCCAAGAAAAATGTCTTCATCACTTCTTGCATCAAAATTTCCTAAAGTTTCTTCATCTCTTCTGATATAACATTTGCTTCCAAATACCTTGAAATACTTAACAGTAGGAATTCTTCCACACCATAGCTCATAGGGGTCTTTGTACCATTTTCTCTTGCTTGAACTCGATTAAATCCATAAACAATAATATGAATAGCTTTTCTCCAGTAAACTTCCGGTAAACCGGCCTCAATAATCATTGATCTAGTGGTTATGTTCTTTCTTTCAACAACTCCATTCTTGTGAGGAGTTCTCGGAGCAGATAACTGTATTTTTATTTCATGCAATTCATAAAACATATTAAACTCATGGGAGGTGAATTCTCCACCTCTGTCATACCTTAAGAATTTTATCCTCAAATTTACTTCATTTTCAACCATAGCTTTGAATGTCTTAAATCTATTTAATGCCCCAAACTTCTCTCTAAGAAATGTAACCCATGTATATTTAGAATAATCATCAATCAAAAGAATAAAGTACCTTTCACCTTGTAGACTTCTCGCTCTTGTAGGACCACAAATTTTTGTATGAATTAAATCCAGCAGTCCAATAGTACATTGTTCCTTTGATCTGTAATGACTTCTTGCTTGCTTTCCAAATTGATAATTTCTACAAATAGCATTAATAGGCTTTGTAATCCTTAGTAAATCTCTCATGGCTTGAACTACACTAATCCTTACCAAGTTATCAAAATTTATGACACATTCTCCAATGCCACAACCAACTATCATTGATCTAATTCATAAAGCATCATCCATCAACACCCTTAAGTTGATAGATATTTCCTTTAGATTTCTTTCCTACAACAATCATTGTTCTGGACCCTTTAATAATTGCACATCTCTCATCCTCAAATACAAGATTATATCATTTACTGCACATATATCCAACACTCAAGAGATTATGCCTTAAACCCTTAACATAGTAGACATCATCAGTATTATGCTTGCCATCAAAACCCTATCCCACAAATTTTAGCACCAGTATCATCTCCAAACATAACCAAGCCTCCATCATATTTTTCAGGTTTAACAAACTTACACTTATCTCCAATCATGTGATGTGAAAAACCACTATCAACAACCCAATAGTTCTTTTCTTGCTTAGCATGTAGGGCAGAGATTACGGTACCTTCTTTTTTCTCTTTCTTCGGAGGGCATTCCTTCTCCTATTTTTTAAAATTACCAAAAGTAGGTTAATCTTTTACAACCAAGAACAAGCATTCATTGTCGTTAGGGTCTCCATAATCAGATTCCTCATTAGATATACTAGCATCCTCATTCATATAATATGCTCTATTGATATTTTTTCCTTTCTTTTCTTTCTCATATCTTTGTTTATTCCTCTTAGCTCTTTCCAGACACTTTGCAACATAATGACCTATTTCTCCACAATTAAAGCATTTAAAGGGTAACTTACCTTCATATTTTTCAGAACCTTTCCTCATCCTTCTCACAAGGTTAGCTTCTACTTCAACAATATTTTCTTCATCCAAATCTTTACCTTTTGTAGCCTTAAAAGCAATCTCTGATTTGAATCCATTTCTCAAATTCAATTTTCTCATCTCATAAGATGTCAGAGAACCCAACAACTGATCCTTAGTGTCTTATAATCTATATTTTGTTCAATAGCACATACCTTTTCACTGTAAGCATTAGGGAGAGTTCTAAGAATCTTCTTTACAATCCTGGTTTCATCTATAGTAGCACCAAGTCCTCGCATTCCAACTACTACCTCATCCAATCTCTATACATAGGCTTTAACATTCTTATCTTCGGACATATGTAGGAGCTCAAATTGTGTCTCCAAATTCTACAATTTTTCCTCCTTGACCCTTTCATCACCCTCATGCGCCCTTTCCAAGGCAACCCAGACTTCCTTAGTAGTCTTCAAATTTTGAACTTTAATCAACTCATAATGTACAAGACTATTCTTCAAAATGTACTTCGCCTTATTGTTCACTTCATGTGCCTTGATCTCATCAACCATACTCAGACCATTAGCAAGAGGAGTGTAAGGATTCTTGTAAGCTTTCTCCACATCATATCCACAATACAATAGATATTCCTCCATTAGTATTTTCTAGATAGCATATCCACAATACTCTAGATAGGAAGAATAGGTGGGGGGAATAACATTTACACAACCCAAAATCAAAGACTATAGGATAGGGAAAGTGGATCGGGATAAATTCAATGCAATGAGAGGATGAATGAAACACAAATCTAATGCCATTTTATCATACTAGGAGCACTAAATTTTACTATAGCATAGGACATGATATGCTAGGGTATGAATAACCAAGGTCGATTAGTGTCCAATGTAAAGGACTGACTCAACAAATAGGAAGGTTATCCCAACACCCCAAAGTCACAAGGGCTTTCGCAGGGCTTGATGTTGGAATAATCACAAGCATAAAGGATGCCCCAACATAACACAAGACCACAAAGATCTTGGTGGGTACTATGCAAGATAACCAAGAAGACAAGATCAAGCAAAAAATCAAGATATGCCCCTATGTTTACCAGTCAACTTAGTGCACCATGATATGATGAATCGTGGTGACCTTGATGAGGTATAATAGGAAGCTCAAATGATAATAAAAATGCAAAAACACCAAAAGATCACAACAAATTTCAAATATCCTTTACCATAGGACCAATAGGTGAATGGGATTGATGCGGTCTAATTTAAGGAATGATACATCTTGTTAAGACCAAAGATGGAGGGTAGATTAGTTGATCGACATGACTCAGGATATTCAAAATGGATCGATTCTCATGGTACCAATGGATTTTGTTGTTAGGAACTAGCTGAATAGCGACACTTGACGACACGACACAAAACCAAGACACACCCTAAGGACAGACCTAGGGTCTCGGGGGTTGATCAAAAGATTAGTCTTGCCTATGTGAAAGCACATAGACCTCCTAGTTCAATAAAAGACTAACGACCGATGATGGATAAAGCGGAAAGAGGACAATGAAGACTTAGATGGATGACAAGGACTAGCACAAAAGGATGGAAAAATGCCTTAGGGGCTCATCAAAGATGGCCTTGCCTACGTGAAAGTGCAAAGGCAATGTAGTTTGACAAAAAGGACAAAAGACAACATGAGACCTAATGATAAAAGACACAATGGTAGATCCTAGATGGGGATGCAAGACCAACGACATAATACCAATAAACAGATGATGAAAAGCTTAGGATCTTGGATAGAAAATCTAAACCATCTAATGCTCAATCAAAATATACCAAGCGATGGATGATATAAGATCGATGGAGGATGGATGCGATAGGATTTGAGGATAGGATATGTGAATATGATGGATGGAGACGCAAGCATGTAGGAAAGGGGGATGTGAGGTAGATAATGATTAAGCCCCCTACAAATGGTGCCTGTTACCAGGTTTTCACCAAAATTACTTATCCAAGGCACCACCAAGGTGATTTTCACCATAGGATGCATTATTTCTCTTTACTATTTTTGGACTTTTTTTACTTTTTTGTATTTTTCTAGATTTTTTACTTTTTTGCTATTTTTTAGGTAGGGTAACCAAGTTGACTTAGGTGTAAAACTGTTTCAAATGCATGATATTGATGGGTTCTTCCAAGGGTTCTCCCTCAGGTGTAGCAAGATGATATGCCCCAGAACCATACTTTGTAGTGATGACGTGTGGACCCAACCAATTGACTTCAAACTTTCCTTTTTTTTCTCGATCTTGTTGGGTGCGTTGTTTCTCCTTGAGGACTATATTACCAACCTAAAACTTATGAGGATGAACCTTCTTATTATAGCTCCTCCTAAGTCGATGTTGATAAGCCTAAAGATGATTATAGGCCTTGAGATGCTTCTTGTCTAAGAGCTTCAACTAACTCAAACATGCAACCCAAGAATCTTCATCACTAATCAAATTCTTTAGAGAGATGCAGAGTGATGGGATCTTGACTTCTATCGGCAAGATGGTGTCAATGCCATAAACAAGGAAATATGGGGTTGCACTAGTAGGGGTGTGAATGGATGTGCGGTATGCTCAAACAACGGGATTAAGGTGGAGGTTCCAATCATGACTGATATTATTGATGGCCTTCTTAAGGATTTTTATTAGAGTTTTGTTGGTTTCCTCAGCTTGTCCATTACCTTAGGGGTAATAGGGTGCTGCGAAACGATGCTAGATGTGATATGTTTCACATAGGTGTCTCATATACTGGTTCTTGAAAGGCTTTCCGTTGATGGTAATGATAGTGGAAGAGGTACCATATCTGCAGAGAATATGGTAAAGGATGAATTTGGATGCTAGTGATTTGTGAAAGTGGAATTGCTTCCACCTATTTAGTGAAATATTCAGTGGTTATGATTATGAAGGTATGGCCATCAGATGAGGGAAGATAGATATTTTTGATCAAGTCGAGACCTCATTATAAAAAAGGTCACGATGCAATGATAGGTTGCAGGTCCTATGCAGAAGCGTGTATTAGATTTGCATTTTGTTGGCATGGTACACATTTCTTGACAAGCTCATAAACATCATGTTCCATAGTTGGCCAATAATAACCAGTTTTGAGAAGCTTCTTTGCCAAGGCCATTCCATTAGTATGGGCCCTACAAACACCACTATGTAATTTGTTTAACACAATGTGAGATTTTGATTTGCTCTTACATTGAAGGAGAGTGCCATCATATCCTCTACTATAAAGTTTATCCCCTATGATTGTGTAACGAGAAGCGTGTTGGATGAAATATTTATGTTGGTTACGAGTGAGATCGGGTGGTAGGATGTTGTCATGGAGATAGGTGTAAATATCATGGTACCAAGGTGATTGGGGAGCTACCATGTCATACACCATTTCATTATCTAGAATGTCATACACTAGGATTAATAATTGTTCCACAAGGAACTCACAATATGTCCAATCTCTAGGCATGTCAATAAGGGAACTGATTATGGCAATTACATCAACAGCCTTGTTTTGTAATGTAGGGACTTGTTCAAACTAGACATAACTGAAATACTTCTTAAAATCATCAACCATGTGCTTATAAGGGAGAAGTGTATCATCCTTAGTCTGAAACTCATCATTGACCTACTTGATTATGAGTTGGGAGTCTCCATAGACACAAAGAAGAGTGATATTCCACTAGACTACAATTCTAAGGCCTGTGATCAAAGCTTCGTATTCAACAATATTGTTCATGCATGGGAATGCTAATCTGAATGATTTTGGGATATAGTCACCTTGAGGGGTGACAAAGAGGATACCTTCACTCGCTCCATTTTGAGTGTATGACCCATCAAAGTATAGCGTCCAAGTATTTGATTCCAAGACTGAAAATTGATTCATCAGGAAATTCAGCCACTAATGGATAAGCATCTATGAGGGGAGAATCAACCAACTAATTTGTGATGACTTGTCCTTTGATTGCTTTGTGATCCACATATTCAATGTTGAACTCACTAAGAAGCATAACCAACTTAGCCATGTGGCCAGTCAATGAAGCTCTTGATAACTGATACTTGAGTGGGTCAACTTTGGATATCAATTTGATTGGACGGCTGAGCATGTAATGACATAGCTTTTGTGAACTAAAAATAATAGCCAAGCAAGCTTTCTCCATGGGAGAATAGTTAAGCTCATATCCCACAAGTGTACGACTAATGTAGTAGATGGCATGTTCTTTAGAAGACTCATCATGTTGGGCCAACAATTCCCCCAGTGCAACTAAAGTGGTTGAAATATATAATAGTAAGGGCTTGTTAGGAATGGGGAGCATTAAGATTGGTGGTGTAGACACCCAGATTTGATCACTCCCATATGATCAAATTTACCTCTTTATTCATCAATTCTGTCAATATTAATTTATTTAATTAATATTACACTTCCCACATAAGATTCTTAAAGTATTTAATTTAACAATTAAACACTTTATCTGGTACCTTTCCCCTCTCTAAATTAAATAAATACACCAATTTATTTAATTTAGTCATTGTAATCTTTTTGAATTAAAATCAATTTAAAATTCTTCTTTTCTCTCTCCTTGTCACATCCTCCATAATCCATCTCTAATTTGGATTAATTTAATTAATTCATATTTAGGGTGTGCATCCTTTTAATCAAGGATTAATGTCACATCCTCCTACATTTGCCACTTGTCTTTAATCTTCTATTAATTATCATAATCAAGTATTTGCACAACCTTAATCAAAGTCATTAGCCATTTTTAGTACCACTTTTTGGTCAATCCTTCCATTTGCCTTTACATTGACCTCTTCCTATGTGAATTTTTAACTACTTTTATTCATCCTAGGTTCTCCCTACGTGAATTTTAACTACATTTATCCTTCCAAGGTTTCTAAAAATATTTGACTCTTGTCACCCCATGCACATGTGTGACCAATTCCCACCTTTTGAGACCCTATTATCCACAGATTCTCCTATGAATGTGACATTTATTTCTCCAACCACTTTCTCTTTTTCCATAGAGATTTTTGAGGAATTCCAAAATTCTTCAAATGTCATTTTCATTCTCACTTGGGGACAAGAAATTCCTTTTTGAGGAAATCTTTCCATTCCCCAAGGTACTTGAAAGGTACTTGTCCTTCCTCCACATCATGTACCTCCCTTCCACATCACATACACATCATCCTACCTTTATCCACTTCACATTCCACATGTCAAAATGTGAGGGCTAGTGAGTCTTCAACTCACCTTAACCCTTCATCTTGACCTTGTTGGATAAATTCCAACCATTGAATTCTCTAGAGAATTCAAGTTTCCTTATAAATACCCCATCCTCTAAGGCATTTTAGAAGACTTAGCCATTTTGCAACTAAATGCTGCCATTTTGTGCACTCATCTAGCCATCAATTTCATCCATTTGCATCTGCATTCAAGCATATAGTTAAGCCTTTCATTTAGCCATATCAAGAGCCATCAAGGAGCATACAAATCAAATCAAAATTAAGGGTCAACCAAGGAGTTTCAGCTACAAAAAGGAGGTATATCTATTTAGCTTCATTTTACACTTTTCCTCTTTGCATTTACAAATTTCTTAGGCTAATCTTGAGGTGTTTCTTTATGTTTTTCCATTGCATTTTAGTTTCTTAGAATAGGTTAAACATTTTGATATCACATTTCTGGCACGCCCAGTGGGACCCATAAGCGGGTTCCTATATTTCACGTTTGTTGTTGTTAAGTTTTTTGTAGGATTACGTTACAAAAGGGCGACTGCGCCCCCTGGTGACCACAGAAGGGCGACTGCACCCCTGTTTTACTGCAGAGGGAAACTGTGCCCCTGATTTTCTACAAAAGGGCGACTGCGCCCTCTAATTTTCCACAGAAGGGTGACTATGCCCCCTTGGCTAAATTTTTTGTGTTAACATTTTTCTGCAGAAGGGCGATTACACCCCCTTTGGCTAAAATTTATGTGCTAACATTTTTCTGCAGAAGGGCGACTACGCCCCTTTGGCTAAAATTTATGTGCTAACACTTTTTTGCATAAGGACAACTACGCCCCTTTGGCTAAAATTTATGTGCTAACACTTTTCTACAGAAGGGCGACTATGCCCCCTTGGCTAAAATTTTTGTGCTAACACTTTTCTGTAAAAGGGCGACTACGCCCCCTTTGGCTAAAATTTTTGTGCTAACATTTTTTTGCAGAAGGGCGACTGCCCCCCTGATTTTCTACAAAAGGGCGACTGTGCCCCTATTTTACCGCTGAAGGGCGACTGCACCCCTGATTTTCTACAGAAGGGCGACTACACCCCTGATTTTTCACAGAAGGGCGACTGCGCCCCTAATTTACCACAGAAGGGCGACTGCGCCCCTAATTTGTTGCAAAAGGGCGACTGCGCCCTCTTGTCACAACAAAAGCAATACATTTTGGAAGGTAAAATTGTCATTTTAGCTTCGATTTTTGTTGTTTTTAGGTACTAACCCCCTAACACTGTTTCTTGCAAGGATATTGGTGTTTCTTGCTAACTTTTTGCAGCATATTCTTGTGAAATTGATGGAGAAAGCGGGATAAAATAATTAACATTTGCTTGAGGGGCTATCCATCTGCTCAATTTTTTTTCAAAAGATATCCTTGTCGATTTCGTTAATATGAGAACATAGTTTAATTAGGGGGAGTAATATTCATTGTTTGTTGTGCCTATCTTTTTGTGTTACACAAAAGGGGCATTAGCTTATTTTCACTTTCTCCTTGCACTTTGTGTGATCCTGGGGAGTAGTTGGAAATGATTAGTACTTTCTTTCTAGTGGGACCTGCTTGGGGATTTTATCGCCCCAAGGGACGATTCCAACCACGCGTATCAGCGGGGTATACAAAGGGGGGAGAGTGAAAGTTGTACCCCAATCCAGTCACATTGTAATTGGAAAAGCGTCAAAGCTAAGGTGATACCTAGATAGACGTGAAGAGTTGGTCTAAGCCCTTCAGTATCTCGTTGGGGTTCCCAACTCACGCTTGTGACGGGCTAGTGTTCACAGTTGTGCCTCACATACCGAGAGTATATTGAGGACTCCCTAGACACTTTGTGCATCACAGATTAAGACCTCATTGGCCATATCCTTAACACTAATCGTAGGGTTGTGTTTGTTTGAAAATATTTTCTTGTGAGAAACCAGTAAATTTTTTGACAAATTAGCTTTATTTTTGTCATCTTAAAGTCCTTGCCATAGTCATTTTGATCAAACCAAGTCCCTATTCACCACAAAAGAGCAGTTGCACCCCTAATTTTTTGCAGAAGGGCGACTGCGCCCCCTGATTTACTGCAGAAGGGCAACTGCGCCCCCTGATTTACTACAGAAGGGCGACTGTGCCCCTTGATTTACTGCAGAAGGGTGAATTTTCCCTCCTGAACACCCGAAATCGCTCCGTTTGGATCCGTTTAGCCTCTACGCCATCATTTAATCATCCCCAACCATTATCTCATAATCTCAAGCCTCCATTTTGTCATTCTAAACCTCTGAAAACCTCCATTTGATCATTTTAAACCTTCGTCTTATCATTCCAAACCTTCGTTTAACCATTCTAAATCTCCATTTATTCTTCACAAATGTCCTCAATCCATTCACTCATTTTAAATTCTC